>PVLC010006847.1:0-18305 GCA_004027655.1 Graphiurus murinus
TGGGGATTGAACTCAGGGGCATTCTACCTCCGAGCTATACCCCCAGCCCCATTTTTTATTCTTTATTTTGAAACCGAGTCTCACTAAGTTGCGGAGTGCCTCACTAGGTAGCTGAGGCTGGCCGCGAACCCGGATCCTCCGGTCTCAGCCTCCCGAATGCTGGGATTACAAGCGTGCGCCACCACGCCCGGCTGGATTAGCTATTCTTATTCAACAAATATCCATTGAATTGTGAGAGACAGCTTCAGAGAAGATGAACAACTGAACTGCATTCTTAAAGGACAGGTAGGATTTAGGTATACTGAAAGGAAAGGAATTGCATTCTAGGAGAGTGATCAGCATAAGCAGAGACAGGAAAGTAGCACAAATTCATAAATTTGGTGAGGGTAGGCTGAGGTGCTAGATGGAATGAAAGAGACACTTTAGAACTCTGTGATAATCCAGCTCCTCCCTGGATGGTGTTCACTTTCTTCCAGGAACACAGGATAAGAACTAACTGTCTTCTCTGTGGAATTTTCTCTTGAGGACTTAAAATGTTAGGGTTTTTTTTTTTGGTGAAGGATACTTTAATTGTATGTAATAAAAACCAACTTGAATTAGCTTAAGGAAAAAAGGAGAATTTCTTATAAAGAATTAGTAGGCTGGGGATGCAGCTCAGGGATAGAGTGCACACCTAGCATATGCAAGGCCCTGTGTTCAATCCCAAGCATTGAAAAAGATAATAATAGCAATCAGGAGTATTACAGAGAGCCTGAAGGCAGGAGACCCAAAGGGCTTTATAAATGGAAACAAAAATAACTTTGTGCCTCTCTCCCCTCTCCTCTCTTCTTCCTGAACATTTGACTTATACTTCTCTCTCTATATATAATCACTTCTTAGCTTCTCCATGCACCTGGTTGCCCCATAGCTCCTCACCATACGAACCCCTATACCCAGGAAAGAGTAAGTAGGATCACCAAAATCCAATTCCAGTCATCAAGAAAGAGGATCCAGTTGCCCCATATGGGATCAGATCTCCAGCCCAGTTCACCAACTGTGGCCCAAGCAGGATTTAGTAATACAAAAGCAGCTCTGCACACCCAGTTGCAGATGGGTGGGCTCATTCTCAGAGAACACGTGGCTATGACCACAAACACCAGATGGAAACACTCATGTGTGAATTTTCCTGAAAAGAAGACTAAAGAGGATGCACTCTTTCAATTAAATGTTCCATTTACCTTGGCAAAGAAGTCTGGGTGGGCAGAATGCCTGTGTGAGACTCGATGAAGGACAAACCAAACATCAGAGCCTAGGGGCCCCAAACCATGAAGAGCAGTGGAAGAAGCTGAGGCTGCTCCTCCTGGGCAGCAAACACTTCAAGAAGATCTGCTGCTGCTGCTGCTGCTGCTGCTGCTGCTACCTCCCTTCAATTTCCTGCTGGGCTATCATTTTGAAGCCAGATGAGTTTCAAGAGTAAGAACCAGATCAGGGATAAAAACAGTCTGAAATATGGCATGATAACCTTGGCATTAGTGAGTTTTCTATCAGACACAAGTTTTTTAAATTGTGGAAACAACTATTTTATGTGATGCTTATATCCAATGGGAAATTAATTAGATTCCTATATTTACATGTGGACTGTAATTAGATGACTTTATAACTCTTCTACTCAGTTTTATCAGTCATCTTTTGGTTGCTATGGTAAAATACCTGAGATAATCAACTTTAAAGGAGAAAAGGTTTATTTTGGCTCACAGTTTCCGAGGTTTCAGTCCATGGTTGCTTGACTCTCTTGCTCTGGGCCTATAGTGAAGTAGAACATCACAGTGGGGGTGCACTCGGTGGAACAAAACTATTTATCTCATGGTGGCCAGGAAGCAAAGAGAGAGAGAGAAAAGAAGAGGCTGGGGTTCCAATATCCCCTTCAAGAGCATTCTCCTAATGAATTGACTTCCTCCAACTAGGTCCCACCTCTGAAAGGTTCCATAATCTCCTAAGAGTGCCACAGGGTAGTGACCAAGGCTTTAGCATGTGGGCCTTTGAAAGACATTTAAAATCCAAACCATAATACCAGTCAAGTCCCATATAAAATAAATAAGAAATAATCTTTCAACAATAGGCACTCAAAAGGGCTCTTAACAGTGACAGACAGAGAATCTGGGCAATGTGGTTCAACTTTTCTCCAACACACCACCACAAAACATTGGTGGGACATTCATAGATAACCTACAAATACAAGGCTTAACTCTCAAATAAAATACTAGTTAAATAAAGCAAAACAGGCTTATTTACAGAGATATCTTTAATAAGCTTTAGTAGGTTAATGTTTATTAGGAATCTCTAACAGGTGAAATCACTAAAGAATGTTTCTCAATTTTGTCTGACTATGATGAGGATTTAATTATATCACAAAGGGAACTAAGTATCATGAAATAAGAGTTTGGGAAATGTGGGTCTGGCTCTGTAGCCATGATTCTCTGCCTCCTTGGAATCACATACTCTTTTGAGAACCAAACAAAAGCTATTGAACTAATAATGAAAAATGAATGTGTATAAATGCACACCAAATTTTGAATATAACTTGAGGGGGGCAGAGCACAAACTACATTGATTCATCCATAGATTCTTGGGTTTTCCTGGACTGTAAATAATAAATTCCTATCCTAAATGATCTAAATTTCTAAGTAATTTTCTATTTCTTTTTGGATCCCTAAAGTATCATAAAATGAGACATAGGTCTTCCTCTGTGTGTTGCTTGCGTGAGTTGTACACAGTTCTCTCTGAATACCTTAGAGCTATCCTTGGGTGTGTACTATCTGAAAGACGCTGTGACTCCTTATGCTTTTGGGTGATCTTCCAGTTTATCTTCCCTCAACAGGATTTTCATACAAAGTTAAGGCTCTTTCCAAACCAGAAGTCCTACTTAACTTACTGCATGAAGAGATATTTGAAGGAGGTTTCACATTACTTTCAAGGTAAGTTTAAGTCTTTTCCAACATAAAAAAAACTCAAAGAACTAAATATGAATGTTATTCTTATTACACTATGCAGATGTTCAGAAAATATCACTAATTATCTTTTTTAAATGATCTTGGTGGAGAAGCCCTTCCTCATTTTTTTTAAAGGTGCAAGACCCCAGTCTTTTGTCACTAGGAAAAGGAAATACTTGTGAACAGGTATAAGATAAACAAGTGAAAATGCAAGGAACAACCAGTTCAGATTAAATGAGTTGTCTAATTCAGAGAAGGTTATAAAATAGGATAGATAAAAAGAACACACTTATCATTTCTAAATTATTTCAGTCCTATAAAAAAGGAAGTCTTAAAATGGTCATTAAAAAGGGCTAACTTCAGTGCAAGCATGTGGAAACCAGACATATCACTTCTTACGCATCTGTCATTAATTTTATAATTGAAGTTTATGAATATACAATTGAAAAACAAATGGCTCGTATCAATGGAAATGAATTCGTTTTTATTTTTATCAAAGTTAGTACATGTTAATAATTCTTTTTCAGAGTAATAGTTGTTTGCACATTATAAGCACATGTCTTGTGCTTTCCTTATAAGGATATCCGATGGAAATTTTTTTTTCTCCTTGGCCCCCTTAGAGTCAGCATATTTCCGTTTGTATGAGAAGAAAGTAGTCATTTGAAGTCTATGGAGAAATGTCTGTTTGACTAACAGATGTCTATGCTGAAGCAAGCAGGAAGTCTTACAGTTCCTTCTCAACACAAAGGCCCTCTCATGATAAAAGAAAAGACCAAACAGCTTGGGGATAAATAAGGCAATTTCCATTCCAACAAACATCTGGCCAAAGCCAGCCAGGAAGGTGGAACCAACAAAATCTCTAGTATTTCATAATTAAGTACATTTTTCTTTCTTTTACCCCTTTCCTATCCTTTCAGCAATCATCTTCAACATCTTTGAAACTCAGTCAAAATATTGTTTTATTTGTTCCAACCACCAATGTTTTAATCTAGAATGTGTAACAGCCAACTTCTAGCTATATGTTTGCTCAGAAAGGGATGAACTCTGTGAGCTGGAGGTGAATTTAACCTCCAGTTTACTCATTGATATTTATTGAGTGACACTATGCCATTCACTGTGTTAGGCACTCTAGATACTTGTGTGTGCCTTCTGGGCATACCTTATGGGTAAAGACAGCCAATAAATACATAAGAGGTAAGCAAGTTAACTTTAGAAACTGAAAAAATAAGGTGAAATGTTAGAAAACAGAAAGAAGGCTAGAGTGGGCAGTATGTGGAAGTGATGTGGGCTGAGGCAAGACTGCCAAGGGGCAGCCTGCCTTCTGTAGGCTTTGGGCAGTGTTCCAGAAGAACACAACAAGTATCAAGGCCCTGAACTGCTGAAAAGTTTATGTCTGTTCAGACAACAGGATGAATGCCCAAGTGACTAACTCATAATCAACAAAGGGAAAGTGAAGGAGATGAGTCAAGGAGAAGGCCAAATGTAAATGTCAGCCCAGGAACCAAAAGGGAAAAAAATTACTGTAGCCCTAAATACAGCCAAATGATATGCCAACCTATTAGCTGAGTAAACAGAGTAATTTCCTAGAAGGTAGTACAAATCCTATTGTTGTCACCTAGAAATAATGTTAAGCCTACAATAGTGGGCTCCTATGTAAATGTTCCAGAAACAGACTTCTTTGTAACCCAGTGCAGACTAGAACTATCTCCATCAGCAGGTACTGTCTTCCTTTCTAGGAGTAATTGTTGCTCAGAAAGTAGTTTACTCTGTTCCTTTTCTTAGCTATCAAGTGCCCATTCATCCATCACCTCCTTTGCACCCTGGAACCTGGGTGTTCCATATCACCAGAGTGATAAGGAAAAGCAAGCTCTGGCCTTGAAGGATCGTTCTGGAAGTCCGCCAGACCACTGGATTGTTTCCCAGTGTTCTGCAAAATAATCATATTGTTTCTAGGTATAGCTAACATGGATTACTATCAGAGTACTGGTTCATCCTAGATGAATTAATGAATTTTGACACCATACTTCAGGTCACTGTCTTTTGCTAACCTGTTTATAGCTTCTGAAAAGTTGAAATGAGACAAAATCTGGCACTCCCCTCCTCTACATTAGAGCAGGCTCTAATTCCACTCCAAGTGGTAATCACCAGAGAGAAGAAAAGGTGCCAAGTAAGTAAAGAATGAAAGGAGAGATTTTCAGTAAGGAAACTTCTATAGTTTCAGAAGCAGAATATATAAACATAAATACAAGACAGGGAACCTGGGCAACATAGTCTAGTTCAACAGCCTAGAACAAATTCAATAGTCTAGTTCAAAAATAAGTATATATATATGTGTGTGTGTGTGTGTGTGTGTGTGTGTGTGTGTGTGTGTGATTTGTTATATATGATTTATATAGCTAGATATAAATCATATTGTATATGTGTAATATATAATTATATATAAAATTCCAACAAAATAAAGTGAAAGTTATACAATAAGAGAGAGATGAAAATGTTTTTTCTAGTCTCATTGTGTGTAAGTCCAGCTTTCCTTATACAACTAGCAAGGAGAGGGTTTTCTCCTTTCCTTATTGTTAAATTTTATTACATGTTTATATCATTCTTTTATATCATGAGTCAAGGAGAAGGCCAAATGTAAATATCAGCCCAGGAACCAAAAGGGAAAAAATTACTGTAGCCCTAAATACAGCCAAATGATGTGCCAACCTATTAGCTGAGTAAACAGAGTAATTCTTATATCATGTTTATATCATTCTTTTGTTTTGTTTGTTATTTGCAATTCTGGGGAGGAACCACAGGGCCTGAGGCTAGGCAAACACTACCACTGAGCTACAACCTCAGCCTTCATTTCCCTTCTTGTCTGCAGCTGTTTCTGATCCATTATTTGTTCTTATCTGTGTTATTCATTTAAAGTAAATAATAGGTAGAGAGCAGTAGACATATCCACTTAGCACACGTGTGTTAATGATGACTTTAGACATTAGCTACTTTCACATTGTTAACCTTTTGTATTCTAAAGTAGCTCAAAACATTATTCTGACATTTAGGTTATTCAAGATTCCTTTTTAAGTTGATTACCTTTTAGGCAGAGTTTAATGTTTATCCTTCACACTAGTTGCTTACTCTTTTTTCTTCAGACTAAAGCCAAGAAAATAAATTTTCAATTGACTATTAGTAGAAAAACCTAGAAGAATATTAGTTTTATGGTCTTCCATCACTATTTGCCATTAGATTTGCTCCTTACTCCACAAAGGTGGCAATAAACTAGTAGACTCTGACACAATTCCTATGATGTCACATTATATGTATATGGTATATGCATTTCTGTACACATGCACACTGACATATATGCACACCATTATCCACTCCTACATACATAAGGGGATTCAAATAATATCTGAGGTAGCCCTACCAATTTTTTAAGTATGTGTACATACTTGAATATAGTTAAAATATAAGTAACTATTGATTTAGATTTTGTATTAATTTCCAAATTTCTATTTTTCAAAAATATCAGCATCTTTAAAGAGACAGTGTGGGTGATGTATCAATGAAGAAGCATTTGATGAGTTATAGAATGGTGCTACTTGGATATTAGTCATAGAAAGAGTACACAACTAGCTATCAGTCTTCAATCGCCAACTTCTGATTGACCAACTCCCTAGATACCTCCCTATTCTATCTCTAGAATAGCTGACTTGCAATGGATGCCCTCTAATTAGCAACTGGTAATGTTTCTTGAAACAATTAAGATCAGAGCTAATTGGCTTTTCATTCTTTTTTTAAAAACAAATAAATGAATTTCTGAGTTGCCAGGCTTCCTTTCAGAATTACTCTTTTTGGTGTCTTACAACAAAGTTCCCTTGACTCTTTTAATAAGCTGTTTACTAAATCATTCCACAAAAAATAGGAACCTCTTTAGCCTTTGTTCTGTATAAATAATATACAAATAACAATAATCTAAATAGAGAAAATAAATAAAACAAAAAACTGTGGCTATGAGCAGTACTGCCATGGAGCAGAGTATATGGGAAAACACTACCTTTACACATTTCAATTTCAGCTTCAGTTATCCCACATCTGTAAATTCAGAGAGCTAGTTGCCATGTGTCTTTCTAACTAAAAAAGACAAAAGACAACTGGCTGCCATATGCTTTTTACAAAGAAATTGTAAACAGGCTACTCAGTATGGCCCACATACATAGGCTCTACACATGAGTGCCCCCAAAATGGATTTGGCCCAAAGTCTCCTTCAGCTAAAATGCTTCAGGCATCATAGTATTCCCATATGTCCACTGTATAATAAAACAGATAACAGATTGTACCCCGAAGGCTGTTAGGCTGTTTTGTACTAAGAATAAGACTGGGCAATGGGCAACCAAAGAGGTTTTTCTGGCTGAGGCTGTGTGTGTGTGTGTGTGTGTGTGTGTGTGTGTGTGTGTGTGTGTGTTACGGTAATTCTTTGAACGCAAAAAAATTCTAGAAATATATTGCATCACTTTCCATCCCAAAATACATAAAAATACACATACATATACATAGCCAAAGATGTCAAGAAATCTCTTATAGCCTTGTTAAAAACAACGAAGTGACAATTTCCTAACAAGATTATTTCTCTTTCCTCTACTGTTGTTAAGGCTTACTAAGGTAGGGACTAAAGTATCCTAGTAATTTGGAAAGAGAATTCTCAGAAATCAGAATAAGAAAGATAAGGCAGAGAGAGACTTCTTTGCTCTGTCTTCAACATTAGGGAAGAAGAGTATTCTTTATTATTATTTTTTATCCTGGGGCTTGAACCCAGGGGCATTGTATCTCTCAACTATGCCCTCAGCACCCACGCCCCCTTCTTAAGTTTTTTTTTTTTTTTTTTTTTTTAATTTTGAAACAGGATCTTGCTAAGTTGTCATGTGTTGACATCAAGCCTGTGATCCTCCTGTCTCAATCTCCCAAGTGCTAGGATTACAGGCCTGTGTCCCCCATGTCTGATGAGAATTCTTGAGGTTTCTACTTTGCCTGTCTTAGATCAATGGAACAGGAAAACTAACAAGGATTTAGGCAAAAGCTTCAACTAGGAATAGTACCCATTGTATGTAAGTGATCTCTTATCTTTCCAAGAACTTCAGACAGGGCAATAGTTAGGAACTGAGAAGGACCTAAGGACATAGTTAACCAGTGTTGCAGTTCATGCAACCATCTCTCTACTAATCCAGTCATCCATTCATCCAGTGGTAAATGAGTTCCTACCAGATGTAGGGTATTTTATTAAGAAGAAAGAACGATAGTTTCGATTAGAATTTTACCATCAAATATAGAAATAAAAATGGACAAACAACTACTACTTATAAACAAAACTAACAATGATCAATGCCAAAAGGAAGGTACAAATAAAATACTATGAGAGTTCTTAAGAAGAAGAGATGGCTTCCATTGTAGAAATGGAAAGTGATGGAAGATGACCTCAAGGAGAAGGTAGCATGTGAACAAACCTTGAGGTAGGTAGAGATGATGATTTTAAAAATATGCCCGCATTCACGTCCATGCAATTTGATTGGATAAGGCTGTAAAGAAAGGAAAGGAAATATATAGCTGGAAGAATATGCTGATTTACTAAGCACATATAAGAATTACTATGTGCAGGGCATTGTATTGGTTCTGAAAAAAAAGATAGATACCAAGCCCTTTCTGTTACCACCACCTGTACCTACCAATGACAATGAACTTTGCCTTGTGAAGGAAATATACAGGAAAACAAATCTACCAAATTCAGAAAAGCTCTTTGCTGCCTTGAGTCCATAGCAAATAATGTGAAGATTACCAATGGACACAGCAGTGTTCCTCAGTCCCCCAGAGACCTAGTGGGATTTAAATGCTGCCTGAAGTAATTCACACATTTTAAAAATATGTAGATGATACATAAAGAACTGCTGCTTTAGATTTTATATTAATTATATTAATTTTCTAGCCTTTATTAAAAATAATCAGCTTCTTTAAAGAAAATTTTAATGGTATGAGTGGTATATCAACTGGTTAAAGAAGTGTTTGATGAGTTACATAATGGCAGTTAGTGCTACCTGGATACCAGTTATCACAAAGACAAACTGCTAGCAGCCAGTCCTTAAAACTGTCAACTTTTCATTGACCCACTGCCTGGATATTATTGAAGGCCTTTGGTCAGCAGCTGGTAATGTTGTGAACATGTAGAAACTGGGTTCATCACCTCGGCCCCATGCTCCAGGGAGCCCCATATGGCTCAAGATCATGACTGGGCATGAAGGGAGACAGAAATGTAAAAGATTAGCTACTTCCTTTGATGACCTTCTTCCTCAAATACTACCTCCACCCCTTCACCAAGACAAACCAATGGGGTAATAAAACTTTCCCAGCTCTCTAGAATTTGATTTGCCTTTGAGACTTTTTTATCTTTCCAAAATGCCCTCATTGTTCTTGGCCCTCATTTCGAGAATATGATTGGGTGTTTATATAGTAAAATCGTCCCTTAGTAACAGAGGGAGACTGGGTCCATGATGTTCTCCCATACCCAAATCCATGAATGGTTAAGTCCCTTATATAGAATGGCACAGTATTTGCATATAATCAACACACATCCTCCCATATACTTTAAATCATCTCCAGATTACTTATAATTCCAACTATAATGTAAATGCTATTTAAATAGCTGTAAAACTATGTTGTTTAGGGAATAATGATTTTTTAAAGTCTGTACATATTCAGTACAGACACCATTTTTGCTTCAAATATTTTCTAGCCATAGTTGGTTGAAGGTGGATTGGTTGGATCCACCAATATAGAGGACCAACTGTATGGATTTCAACCCTATGGACAGCCCACTTTTTGACCAAAACCAGCTCAGCTTCTCTACTTCCTCCAAGCCAAGCTGTTCTGTCTTCCAGTAACCCATGCTCATTTTTAACTCTGTTTTTCCCTGCAGAGTAAACTTCAGAGTCCTGTTCATCATTCAATGGCTCCTGAGTACCACAGCACTTGATTCATGACATAGCAGTCATGAAATCCCTCTCTTAACAAGTATTCACACTTGGGTAAACCACATATGATGAACACCAGTGTCTTCTCAAATAGGTAACCTTGTCTTGGCTAGCAAAAAAACCTAGATTTTAATTTATCTACCAGGTACTGGTTGATTAGTAACCAGGGTTTATGGTCATGGATAACAATGGTTTTTGTTTTTTTGTGGTACTGGCGATTGAACTCAGGGGCATTCTACCTCTGAGCTATACCCCCAGCCCTATTTTTTATTTTTTATTTTGAAACAGGGTCTCACTAAGTTGCGGAGTGCCTCACTAAGTAGCTGAGGCTGGCTGCGAACCCGGATCCTCCGGTCTCAGCCTCCCAAATGCTGGGATTACAAGCGTGCGGCACCATGCCTGGTGGTAACAATGTTTTAATATAAAAATTTACTCCATCCTTTTAATATTATAATGAGAGAGGGAGGAAAGAAAGACATTGAAGATATCATAAAACACAAGACATGCAACTAAGAAAATGTTTGTGGAATAAATATTTCATTTGTTTTGTTTTGTTTTGCCCATATGAAAGAAAATATTTCACATCAAGCACAGGTTCAAAAACTCAACTTGAGCCAGGCATGGTGGTGCATGGTTGTAATCCCAGTACTTGGGAGGCTGAGACCAGAGGATCCAGGTTGGTGGCCAGCCTCAGCTACTTAGTGATGCCCTCCACAACTTAGTAAGACTCTGTTTCAAAATAAAGAATAAAAAATAGGACTGGTGGTGTAACTCAGAGGTAGAATTCAGCTGAGTTCAATCCCCAGTACTGAAAAAAAAAAATTCAACTTGAGTTCCTATGCCCTAGGAAGAATTAGGAAGACAAAAACTGAAATAAAATGGTGCAGTATACTTTAATCATATGCCCTATGGGTAGATGTAGACCTAGCTCCTATATGGCAAAAAGTGACAAGGAGGATATTGTGTGGGAAGTAATATTCAACAGATAGCAAAGGTCTCAGACATTAAGACATGTGATAAACCATTACCTTTTCATATTCTTTTTGTCTTTCGAACACCACGCCTATCAGAGTATTTACCTGAACACAGAGGAAAGTAACACAAGAGACTGAGATTTGGTGCCTCTGTTGAGGCACAGCTTCAAGGATTCATACCTTTGTGTCATCTTCTCTCACACTAACTCTAGGGATGGCCACATGATAAGTTTTGGTAATACTAGATTAGCCCCTGTACAATGACAAAGATACTTGTCCTCATAAAATGCATCCTTTTGGAACCCAGCCAGCATGCTGAAAGTGAACCCAAGCAGCAATGTGAAGAGGCCCATGTGGAGGATGATGAGAACCCTGGCTTGCAGCCCCAGGTGAGCTTGCAGTTGGAGGCCAGTATCAACTGCCAGCCATGGAAATGAGGCCATTTTGGACTTTCTACCTGTAACAGTGTCCCTGCTGACACCTTGTGAAGCAGAACTGCCAGACAAGAGACTCATGAGAAATTATAAATCACTGTTGATTTAGGCCACCAAATATTGGGGCAATTTGTCATGCAACAATAGATAACCAAAACAAATAAGGAGTGAAAGCAAGAACCTATATATTATTAAATGAGCTTGAAACCACCTTGGTAGAGTTTGACTCTCTGAGTCCCCCAAGAGCTGAGGTCTGAGTCCACTGGTTTTCAACCTGGTTGCACACCAGAACCACCTTCAGAGCCTTTTTAAAGGGTACAAAAGTAGGCCCAGCCCAGAAATTCTGCCTTCAAAATAGTCAGTAGAATCTAGCAACTTTAGGGCTGAGGGTGTAGCTCGGAGGTAGAATGCCCCTGAGGTCAATCCCCAGTACCACAAAAAAAAAAAAAAGAATCTAGCAACTTCTTTGTAAAAAGCTCCACAGGTGTGTTCCCAAAGTTACCCTTCCAGAAGCATTGACATGACCAGTTGTTTTAAGATGGACACTCTCACATATTACCTCACACCCGCCTTCTCCATGAAGAATGGCATCTCATCAAGAACCTGTTGTAATCAGTCTATATTATGGAGCAGTGTTGTGCTTAGGGACTCTATACGGAAAATGTGTGTCCAAACCCTTGATGGGAAAAGTTTCAGCTTTATACACTTTAATCACTAAAATGTTCTCAGGTTCATCCTGAACACATAAACCTCAAATAAGGAATTGTAGGGAGAGATTACCTAACAGGAGAGGAGGAGAAAAGGAAGGAGGGCAGCATGGGAGCGTGTCATTGCAACAACTGCTCCCTCTGTCCACCCAGCTTTGCTATGGTCAGAGAAGGAGGAGAGGTTGCACAATTGTACACATAATGCTGGGCAAAAAGGAGGTGGGTTGGGAGAAACAGGCTATGCATGGAGGTGGCCCATTTCCCTCATCTGTTCAGCATAAGTCTGTGAGGAAACATGCTGACTCTTTTAATAATATCAATGAAAGACATACATCAGGGGAATGGGTACTGAGGTTATGGGGTCCAGCTGGTCCTCCAACAGGGAGATTCTCCCCCCATTACCAACCATGCAGAACCTAGATGTGTGTTTATTATGAAGACAGAGGGAGTGGTAGGACCAGCAAATCCCCAAAGAGAAGGCACATGTGGGAATCAAGACTTCTTCCTAATGCGAAGACTTCTGTATAGTGATCATTTCAGAGAATCTGGATTTGGCTTTATTAAGAGAGATAAAGGGTTTCCTTAAAAACAAAATAGATTACTATTTCTGAAAATATGGGAAACAGAAAAAGGATGATTCATTTTTCTTCCCTGCTTGGACATGTGTTATCCAAGGCTCTCTGTTGCACATGAATGAAAATAACTCAAACTGTGTTAAGCATAAATAGTGAGTTTATTGGCTCATTAAAGGAAAAATCTAAGGGTATTCTGCCCTGGCCATGGCAGGATCCAGGTGCTCAAACAATTTTTCATGAAGCTGCCTCTCTGTTTTGACTCAGCTTTCCTCTTTGCTTGGTTCCAAAGCCAGGAACTTCAGGCTGTTTTCATATCCTCTCAACAACCCTTCACAGAAAGTTTTTCTTTTTCCAACTCTTTCTAAGAACCCAGCCTCCTTCAGTCTGATTGGATCACATACCCATCCCTGCGCCAATCACTGTCTAGGAGAATGTAATCTCCAGGGTGACCAACCCGGAGCTTGAAAAGGAGTCAGCACCCTCAAGCAATCTGGTCTGACAGTGGAAGTGGGCAGTTTACCATGTAAAATGAGGGTGTTTTGCTAGAAATAGGGTAAATGGATCCTATCCAGGTAAACCTCTTTTATGACTGAAAAGCAGAGAACTGGGCTTCTGGGAGAACAACTTACTCATTTTTAAGGAGGGAACTCTGCACTGAAGCAGTGACTCTGCAGCCCTGCACGCTCAATGGAGACCACAGGTCCAACTCTGTGCCCTCTGTGGTACAGTTTCTGATCCTTCCTTAGCATCCATGGTCTTCCTAAAGCTAACTGACTCACTGACTCAATCTCATCCTCCAAGGCCAGGAGAGAGCAGCTCAGTTGCAATTTATTTCTTCCAATGAAGTCAGTCAAACCCCAATAGTTTTCATCTTAGCTCCTTCACTAGCTTGTTTCTATGTGCCTGAAAGTTAAACAACTGTTAAGCCTTTCAGCTTTCTCTTAAAAAAAAAAAAAAAGACTGAAAGTCCAGAATCTTTCAAAAAGACATTCTACTGAACTTTTTAAAAAAAACAAACTATCATCACTTACCAGTCTTCTCACCTGGGCCAAGTAACAATGTTGCCAGATGAATAAAAAAGAAGAATGCAAATTTTATTGATTTTACCACTTCATACTCTTTTTCAGGTCTGTGAAAAAATGTTTAATGTGTGAGTAATTCTTTTATAATGCTCTACAAATCTGCTCTAAATCAAAGATTGTTTGGGGGAGGGTGTTTCCCAGACACAAAACAGAATATTAAGCTGGGATAACTTGATTTTTCACCTTTCCTGGAATAATAAAGTACTTGGTGATATGAGGAATGGAAGTCTCCTGATTTGCAGCTTGGTGGTCAAGGTAGTTTAAAATCAAGCTGGCATTTTGTTGCTCTCTCATTACGTCTTAATGTACTTAAAGTAAGAGACCAGTCCCTTCTTGATTCTTTCTATCCTGAGCCTCCATCTTGACCCAATTCCCATTCCCAAGCTGAACTTATCATTTATGAGCATTGCCTCAAATGCACAAGCATCAAAGAATGTGTGACTAGACAGAATGAAAAGAAGGATGAGAAACATACACTCTGCCTACATACTTACAACCTTCTAGCCTCTGTACAGGACAGAACGAAGTATATGGTTAAGCACAGAGCAAAGAGGGCAAAGAAAACCTCATTCTTTCATTCTCAGGAAGACTAGTTGGGGATCCTCCTGAGCACAAAGAAAAGAAACAGCTTCACTCCATATATCCCAAGGCATCCTAAAAATCCTCTAGTATAGTGACTTTTAAATTGTGTTTTATGGATACCCAAGATCCCACATGAAGAAGAAATTATTTTAATGTCTGCATGTTAAATTTGTACCTACCCTATCACTCCCTGCATCCCCTGTTCTCTCCCCAGTCAACATCACTGCCAGATACAACTTAGAATCCAAGCCGTGGAAGACAATGCAAGAAGTTTTTGCAGTGTTACAAAGTCTGATGAGCTGTGAGCTAGACCAAAGAAAGAGTCACGGCCACATGAATCTAGTTTTTGTACCCTTACTTTGAGCCTCATTGCCAGTCTGGCTCTTTGTTTAGGTGACCCTTGGCCCCTGGAGTCAATGTTTGTCTTCTAAATGGTATTTCAACACTAACATCTGGTGATGTCCTCTAGCCTGACATTTGTGAAGCAGATGCTTCCAATGGCCTGGAGTGTGCCTTGTGAGTCAATGTTTTCTATAATGTCCTCTGGCATTGATCTCTGTGGTACCTCTCCCCAGGTAAGAAAAGAAATGCACTAAGAAATGGCTGAGAGAGAACACTTCAGACCATCTGGAGGTAATCTTGGAATATAAAACCCCAGAAGTTCTTGTATAAAGAAATACCTGAGGTGGGGAATAGGGAGAAAAATTAAGTCTTTGGTATTTTTCAAAGTTGTACTTTCACAGTTGAAGCCCAACAAATATATACTTCTTTTTAAGTGATTTCTTTACCTGTTTTTGTCTCTCTGTTCAAGGTCCTCTCTCCCAACACTTTGAAAGAACAGAGAATAAAATCTGTTGCTGAAGAAAGCAAGCGCTCCCACTCAGCCCCACCCTCCCTCCATGCACACACACTTCATGATACTTAGTAAGAAGCTCCTTTCAATGTGAGCCTAGAGTAAACTTCAAGGAGTCTTGTGAACTACAGTATAAGTTCCAAAGTGTACATTTGGATAATGGCGTCTTTTAAAATTAAGAATTTTTCCCAAGAGACCTGACAAGTTTTCAAAAGGAAGAAGCTGGTTACTGAAAATTACTTATTTCATCTGGATGAATATTTCTGATTTCTAACACTGTACTCAAGATCTTCTCTTAATCATTATCATAAGCAATATCTATATAGCCAACTATAATAAAGGTTTTTATCTTCCCAATGTATTTGGGAGTTGAGTGCAGGCGAGGTACTTTTGAGACTACTTTGTAATATTTACCACATTAATGTGTGGCCTCTCTTTCCAAAGAGCTGAGAATTCATCACCCTCTCATCCATTCATCTTCATGAAGGCTGTCATCTAGGGGTCAACAAAAGAAGAGAGTAAGCAATTTGAAGAGGTATGGTATAGAGAAATCTAAGATATCCTTCAAAGACTCAACACTTGTGCAGTACCCTCCCCTGTGTACATAAGGGACTTGTAACTTGCTTCTAACCAAAGTTACACACAAAATTACACCAAAGTCACTCTCACAATTATACCATGTCATACAGCAAAGATGAAGCAATTTTTGAAGATATACTTAAGCTCCCAAATGATTTAACTTTAAGTCAATAAAAGATTATCCAAGGTTCACCCAACATAATTAGATGAATCTTGTGTGGGGGGGGGGGGTACTGGAGATTGAACTCAGGGGCATTCTACTGCTGAGCTATACCCCCAGCCCTATTTTTTATTCTTTATTTTGAAACAGGGTCTCACTAAGTTGTGGAGGGCCTCACTAAGTAGCCGAGGCTGGCCATGAACCCAGATCCTCCAGTCTCAGCCTCCCAAATGCTGGGATTATAAGCGTACACCAATACACCCAGCAGATGAATCTTTTAAAAGATAAAGAGTCAGAGAAGCCAAACAAGAAACATTTTTCTCTGACTTGGAAGAAGTGAGAGGTTTTCTGAGAAGGCCACATGGCAAGAACCTGAGGGAAGCCTCTAGTTGCTGAGAAAGGCTCCTGACCAACAGATAGCAAGAAAACAAGCACTTCAAATATACGGTTGTCAGGAAACACATAAAACAAACTGAATGACTTTGGGAGCACATTATTCTCCAGATAAGAACACAGCCTGGCTGACATCTTGATTTCAGCCTTGGGAGACTGAACAGAGAACTCAGCTGAGCCATGTTCAGTCTTCTTGTCAGCAGAAACTATGGAATCATAAACTGGTGTTATTTGAAGCTGCTAGTCTATGGTAATTTGTTATGTAGCAAAAGACTAGTACAAGGGGTTAGGGTTTGATTAGGAAGTAACTCAAATAAATACATGTTACTCCACTAATCACTGTGCACTTTGAGGATCTGGATATAGCTCTTCACTGAGAAGCAATAATCTCATGGATAGAACAGAATGTGACTCTGATTCAAAATATGCATGGATGGATCAATGAATGAGTAGTTCTATAGACAGATACTCTCATACATATAACAAATACCTACAGTGTGCCAGGATCGCTATTGAGTTCTTTAAATATTTTATCTTGCTAAAATGAGGAGTTATGGTAAAATGACATATATACCTTTAATGCCAGAAATTTACTCAACCTAGTGGGCTTAAAAGAAAAAAAAAAACAACTAGCAAAGCAAGGAAAGGACACATGAGTCCATTCTTCGCATGTCACATATACATATCCTAGCTTCTGTATCCATCTAAGAAAGATATAAATGTTATAAAAAAAAAAAACAGAGAAGATCTGGCCATGCTGACGCAAACCTGTAATTCAGTACTTGGGAGGCTGAGACAAGAGGATTACAGGTTCACAGCCAGCCTTAGCAACTTAAGTGAGGCCCTCCATACTTAATGAGACCTTGTTTCATAATAAAATAGGGCTGGGAGTGTATCTCAGGGGTAGAATGCTCCTGGGTTAAATCCCAGTAACACACACACACACACACACACACACACACACACATACACACACCCCAAAAAAAAAAAAAAAAAAAAAAAACAGCAGGGAAGACAAGCTAGATGGCATGATCAATCTGTTCAGATGAGTTTGGTAACAATTTTGAATGGAGTTTATCAAACTGGGATATAAATAATACTAACAATTTTCCCAGTTACTGCCATTGAACAGAGAGTGGACAGGCCTATACCTACAAGTGTAGACAGGAAATACATATGGAGAAATGTTTTTAAACTATCATTCACAACTTACTAAGTCATGAATCAACAATCAAATAAATATAAAATATGCTACTAATGTGAAACCCACTATTTTATGAGCTATGAATTTCAGTATTTGAAAGAAAATAGTTAGCTAGGCGTGGTCGCTCACGCTTGTAATCCCAGCATTTGGGAGGCTGACACTGGAGGATCCGGGTTTGCGGCCAGCCTCAGCTGCTTAGTGAGGCCCTCTGCAACTTAGTGAGACCCTGTTTCAAAATAAAGAATTAAAAATAGGGCTGACGGTGTATCTCGGAGGTAGAATGCCTCCAGGTTCCATCCCCAATACCACACACACAAAAAAAGTTTTTGGTTTTTTTTTAATTACAGATGAAATTTACCCAAACAAAGCCTAAAGCATAGTAGTTAGTATTGGGCGCCCCAGGCTGAACCCTCAGCCATGAGGCCCCAATAAAAGACGCCGGCTAAATGCTGCTGGTTCGAATCTCTTTTATTATCTCTCTCTTTCTAGGACCAAAGGTTTTGCACACACGATAACAAACACAATGCTGAGGTCGTCTTTCCAAATAGTGCTTCTTCCTACAGACTTCCAATAACCCCTTTTTCTAGCAACCCATCTTCCACTAGCAATCCACAATCTTTCTTCCCAGGACTTCCCCAGCAACCCGGCCAACCTCTTCCCAACCGCTTCTTCTTCCCAACCAATTCCTCCCAGAACTTCCCAACCAGCCTTTCCCCAGCAGCTTTTAGCAGCGCTCTCTTTAGCCGTGCTCTTTCTATTAGCCGTGCTCTTCCCTATTAGCCGTGCTTC
>PVLC010006847.1:18405-54157 GCA_004027655.1 Graphiurus murinus
CTTATAGCTGCACCGGGCCTAAGCCACGAGGTGTCTCGTACAGCTCTCACCTGGCCGGCCACGAGTCGGGTGTGCTGGTGCATGCGCTCTGGCGTGGCACAGCTTCGGGATGTAATCCACCTGTAGCTGCTTCTGGCACTTTACCAGGCGCCATCTAGAGGCAAGGTCCAGCTGGCCAGGCTAGGCCCCCGACAGTATAATGCTAACTACTACTACTACAGTCACCCTTCCCTATATCTTAGTGGCCATTTCTCATTCCTGTAAGACCTAATTGGCAGGGCAGGGATGAAGGTTGTACTCTACATAGTTCTTCAGGGACCTAGATGGGCAAGGCTCTACCATCTTAGATTCATGGGTTCTGAGGTTGCTCTGAACAGCAACATCCATTCTCTAGGTGGGGGTAGACTTAGGGTGAGAGTCACTGCAAGATCTCCTAACTAACTTCAACATGATCCATTGGCCAGAATTCAGGCAATTGAAGCTTCCTTGCTTCAAAGGGGTCTAGAATAAATATCAAAACTCACTCTCATCTCATCCTCTGATTTCCTGCTCCTATTTGGAAGAACCCAAGGATAAGCCAGAGAGTGAGAGAATCCATTGAGTCAGTCTATAAAAGTTAGCTTCTCATGACACTGGCCAGGAGAGAGAATAGAAGTAAACGAATCTGGAAGGGCCACTGGAAGATATTCAGCATAACAAGATATTATATGGAGCCACTGAACTAGAACGGGTTAATCCTATGAGCTAAACTACCTCATTCCCATAAAGGGCTTTCACAAAGTCAGCTAATGACTGAAGATACTACCTAAAGAAAAATTTGATGGGAGTTGCCTTTGAGTGGAGGTTTTAAGTGTGGAAAGAATGCTAGATTATGAATCAGAAGAAATGGCTTCTGGTCCTAATTATTTCATACTAACTTCAAGACCTCAGATAAGTCACTCAACTTGGCTGACCTGTGATTTTGTATGTATAAAAATTTATACTAATAAAACCTTTTCTTGATTCAATCACAGAGGTTTTTGGGTTTTTTTTTCCAGTACTGGGGATTGAACCCAGGGGCATTCTACCTCCAAACTACACCCCCAGTCCTATTTTTTATTCTTTATTTTGAATATTTATTTCTCACTAAATTGTCAATCACAGACTTGATGGGAGAGGATCCAGTGAGACTATGCACTCAAAAGCACTTTGTAAATTAGAAACATGGGTCACAATACTGTTTTTATGTTGTTGTAATTGTTGTTACTTATATTATGGTCCTAGTTTGTGAGACATTGGTGATGCTGGTTAAACTGTTACTTTCCCAGCAACTATTGCACTGGATATGAACCAGAAAGATCAATACACTTCAATGTAAAATTCATCTCTCCCATGAACCTTCCAAATGGCTTCATGCTGGTATTTGGGTATGTTGCATGGAACATTTCTTTTTGACCTGGAATTGTCATTAAAGCCTTCAGAGGTATCCTTCAAATGAAGAAACCCCACAGACTCAAGAAGGTGCCCACAACAAGGCCAGGTACCTTCCTCTTGGGTTCACTAGGAGATTTGGGGATTGGGAAAATGAAACCCTAAACCCCTCCCACTCCCTTCACAGTCTATAAAAGAGGACTGAAAATAAAAGAGGAGAGGGTTGGGTTTGTGGGGAGTATAGTATTCATGTTGAGGTAGTTCTGTCCTTTCCCTCATGGTTGCCCCCCAACCCCAATCCTGAAGGGAAATACTGAGAATCACTGTAACACTGCTGCTCCCTATAGAAAGTGAAGGCTGCAGTCTGTTCCCTGGTTGGGTGTCTGCTTCAGCTGCAGATGTGCTCATATGTCCTCATGCCTGACTGACATGGGAGTGGGTGGTGTAGATGAAAAGAAAGAACTGGAAAGAAGAAAAGGCAGAGATGGATGATCTATTTGTGTAATGCATATTGACTATCTCCAAGGCAGGGAGAATGGCCCATTAAACCACTGAATTCTCAATTTCATACTTTCATCCAAACCAATGCAAGCAAGTTTCACTTTTCAAAAAATTCATTGAAGGAAAAGAGCTATAAGTAAGCTTATAGAGGTCTCAACTCTCTGAGCTTGTGTTTCATTTTATTTATTTATGTATTTTTATTTTTTTTTTTCAGTACTAGAGATTGAACCCAGAGGCATCTACCTCTGAGCTATACCCCAACCCTATTTTCAATTGTTTATTTTGAAACAGGGTCTCACTAAGTTGGGAGGGCCCTCAATAAGTAGTTGAGGCTGGCCGTGAACCTACGATCCTCCTGTCTCAGCCTTCCCAAGTACTGGGATTAATTACAAGTATGCACCACCACGCCCGGCTTATGTTCCATTTTATTTCAGTCATCTGGCTTCCTTTACGCCTGTGTTAAATGTTCACTGTTAGCTATAAGTAAAACTGATCTTCTTAAAGCAAATCCTAAGACACCTCACTGAAGAGGTACTTTGTAACAGAAGGACAAAATTATGATGTGGTCATAAAAGTCCAGCCAGCTTCCCAGTCCTATGAGTGTCTCTTTTCATTGATATACAAAAATTAGCTGACACTTATATATAACCATAGACATTTCAAACCTTTTATAATTCTATTTGGGGCATATTTTATATATGTTTGCTGAGTTCAAGTTGAATTGCACTTAAAAATCTTTTTTGCTAAAATATTCTGGCATATACAAAACTACCGGAATTAACAAGAGAACTTTATAGGGTGACTAAATAGAAGATAAATATATTGTGCTTATGCTCAATGAACTTTAGAATTTTTAGAGTATTCCACATACAATATAGCAATAGGTTGATATACTGCATTTGTCATTCAGTCAATTTTCATCAAATATTTATTAAATATTTAGTATGTGCTAGCACTATTCTGTTGTCAGTTCATTCCCCAACCTAGCTGAAAATACCTTTAACTAGTCCTTTCGGGTAAAATAAGATCACACTCTTAAAAGTTTGAACTTTGAAACATCATAAGTTTTTCTGATATAACTCCTACTTTTCCACATAAATTCTGAAATATAATAAAAAATATGATATATAGATAATAGATACTATAGATAATACGTTAAATGTGACATTTGGTCTTTTTAACGTTAAATGAGTATTTCATAGCTCAATAAAATCAATATTCTGGATCCATCTGAGTGAATTCATTTAGTTTGTTTTTGAATACATTTGTCTCCAGTCACAATAAATTGATCACAATATGGTAGCTTTAATGTATCATTACTGGAATTTATTTTCTTGTCTCAAAACTGTGTAAGTTAATTTATACAATTCAGGTTTTATCTTTGATTGGAATTTGTTTCTCCTTCTCTATGGCCCCAGAGTACTCAGGCTGAATAAATACTATTATCTCTCTTATATTAGAAAAAAAACAAACAAAAAAAAGAAGATAAATATATAAAATAAATAGCTTTAATTTATAACTAGCAACAGATTTCTAAAAAAGAATACAGAGAAAATATTCCCTTTAGAATAGTGACAAAATATTAAATTACTTAGGAATAAGTTACAAAGAATTCATCAAGACCAACATGAATAAGCTTTGTTAGTCAGCTTTTTTTTTTTTTTTCTTTTTTCTTCTTTTGGTACTGAGGATTGAACCCAGAGGCAGTCTACCTCCAAGCTACACCTCCATCCCCATTTTATTTCTTATTTAGGAACAAGATCTCAACTAGGTTGCTGAGAGCCTAAGTTGCTGGGGCTGACTCTGAACCTGCGATCCTCCTGTCTTAGCCTCTCAATTACTGGGATCACAAGCATGCACCACCATGCCCAGCTGTTAGTCAGCTTTCTGTCACTATAATAAAATACCTGAGAATATCAACTTAAAGGTGGGAATATTTATTTTTGCTCATGGTTTCAGAGGTTTCAGTTCATGGTCCTGTTCCTTTGGGCCTCTGGTAAGGCAGCACATCATGGCAGGGAGCGTGTGGCAGAGGAAAACTTCTCACCTCATGGAGGCCAGTAAGTAAAGAGAAAGAGAGGAAGGGAACAGGATCCCAATATACCTTTCAAGGGCATACTCCCAGTGACATATGTCCTCTAATTAGGCCCCTTCCTAAAGTTTTCACCATCTCCCAACAGGACTGTGCTGGGTACCAAGCCTTCAGCACATGAGTTTTAGGGTAGACATTTAAGACTGTAACACTATATAATCCTATTGAAGGACATAAATAAGAATCTAGACAATTAGAAAATCAGATGATGTTTCTGGGTGCAAAGACTTGTCATAAAAATGTGACCCAAATTCATATACAATTTAATTCAAATTAAAATCCTAAGAGAAGTTCTTATTTGGATAAAATTATCTTTAAGAACAAAGGAAAGGAGATTAATTTCTGGTATAATGACATGAAAAGCAATACAAACCTGCTCCGCAGTGAAACTAGAGAAAATTAAGTTTTAAAAATCAAAGTCTTTGGAAATGGGCCTAAGAACATATAGCAAATGAAGAAACATCTATTCAGGAAAATCTAAAATTTGTTTTGAAATAATAGAGTGTATGGTATATAAACCACTCCCAACTTCAAGCTCAGAAAACAGACACTCCACTCCAGACTGAGACAGCCTGGAACACAAAGCTTCCTTTTCCCTGAGACCCCAGTCAGACAACTGTCTTCCCAACAAGTACAGAACATCGGCATTGCTTATTCTACACTCAGCTGCCTGTTGCTGAGGCTAAGTTCTGGGAAAATATGACCAAGAAGTAGGAGTTCTTACCTTCTGCTCAGTCCCCACTGGTGGAGTGAATTGTGTAGTATATGAATTATATCTCAATAAAGTTTCTTTTTCAAAAGAAAGTTAAGTGGTAGAATATATGAATTGCTAAGAAAAGAATAATGACTGACTCCCCAGATACCAGAACATAATATAAAGCCACTAAAATCAGTCCGTATGGTGTAGACATAGGGATAAACAGACCTCAACTGAGATGCAGAAATAAATCCCTATGAATATGAAGACTTAATATAGGACAATGGGATTTCAATTTAATGGGCATATACAAATTATTTTGCCAATAGTTCTGACACAATTTGCTAGATATATGGAAGGAAAAAATTTAGTCTCCTATATTTATTTTATATGAAAAAATTCCAAATATATTGAAGACCTAAATGAAAAAAATAAAACTTGCAAGAAACTCCATTTTAAATTATATTTATGCATATAGATATAATTTTCAAAATAAATTTGAAAAATGCCATAAAAATACTAGTTATATTGGGGTATAGCTCTTTAATAGCTAGAAAAGATAGAAAACCAAACTGTGCAATTGCATGTCTAACAGAAGCATTTGTTCTAATCCCCCAGATCAGGTATCTTTAGTCAATGTCACCTAAACCTGACCTTGCCAGTTTTTCTATCTTAACATCTGAAATTATGCATAGTAGCTCCTGCCCTTGTCTTAGTTCCTTTCCATATCTTTACCAAAATTAACCCTTCACTTCTGCTCTAGAGTCCACCTCTCCTGCCTGCCCCAGGGACTATCATTGTACCTATTCACTTCTGAACCTTCAGCCCCCTTTGTCCAGCTATGTGCTTCAATCTCTACTTCCCAGGAATTCTCTCTACTTGACAACTCCTTTCATGGTCTGATTTCAAAAGAGTAAACTTGTCTGTTTTCTGCATCTGCTGATGACTTTCAAATCTCAGTATCGGGCCCAAACTTTTCTCTAATGGACCCCAAACTCCATTTTAAGCTCATCTGCATGCTAACTAACATTTCTCCTGGTACCAATGGCAGTTGACAATTGCCATCAGGTTGACCAGAAATAACCATAAAAGGAGAGAGAAAAGAAGTGTTTTCCAATACCCTGAAAAGTCTCTGTCCATCCCCAGATAAGACATAAGTCCTCCTCTTCTTTATTAGCCTATACCTCCCACTAATTTCTTTTACTCCATTATCCATGTTTTCCCCACCCCGAAAGGTTGAAAATTTCATTTATAAGCTAGACTCCCACTTCTCCACTCTTTGGTCATTGAATAAACTTGTGCTGTTGGTGATCAGCTTCAATTTTGTTTCTTTGGTATTATAACATTGAGTGGAAAAAGATATCCCTTTTAGGGAAGTGTCCCTCTCTTAGAAGAGCAGCCAACAAATTGTGGGTAACAGATGTTTGCTAATTACCAAAGTTATAACTAGTGATTAAGTTTTGGGGAAAAAATCTGTGTGGTTATTCACTTTTTTCAACTAACATTAGTAATATTAGGAGTGGAGTTATAGTATAAAAGAGAAAAATATAAAAAGAAAGGATATGTAGTTCATAGAGTGTTTCACTTTGCACTCAACAATAATGGAAAGAGAGAATTATAAAACCAGGAAACTATCTGTAGGATCTAACTTAATCCATAGAAATACCATGAATTTGCCATCTAAGGGAGTGCATAGGCTGAGGTGGAGACAGAGGGGGAGGTATAGAATCCATAATGAATGAAGCTTATAGTGCTTTCAAACCTAAGGATTAAATATGACTACACTACTGATTTTGCTAATCATGACTATACTCACATGTAATGTTCATTTATTTCTTTGTAGAAAAAAAAGAAAGTCTTCAAAGGATAACCTATTAGAGGAAAGAGTTACTATAAAAAAAGCTTCCTTTTTATTTGATTAAAAAAATTGACCCAAATATAGGGAGAAAACAAGTTCCAGAGAGTGCAAATTAGATTTTAAAAATTTCCATATAGAGAAAGCTGAGCGGAATCATAACAACAAGCATAGTGGATCATACAGCAATAGAAATATTCCCAACAACTCTTGAACTGTTGAAAGAAAAATTCTGGTTCCACATGCTCCCTCTCTCTCTCACCTAACTTCCTCAAGCTCCTCAAGGAGGGGTCTGCTAACATCATGGGCAACATGGCTTCTCCCTTTGGGGGTGGAGGAGGATAGTAGATACTCCCACCAATCACCTGCACCCCTTCTTTCTCCTCAGCCAGGTCTGACACAACTGATGATGTTTGAGGAAGAAGGAACTATACAGAACATCCTCATTATTCTTTCTCTTTTGGAGGGAAAGACAGAGAGTTGCCTTCTACTTGGGGAGCTCATCTGCCTTTATAAAACCAAATGGGATCAAGAATCCAGTAATTGCCTCTTTGAGGCCAATTCAAGACTCAGAAGGGCTGGAAGCATCTAACTGGTTCCCAGTTAAGACCTCAGGGGGGTTACATGTGACAGAGGGTTGGTGCAAAAGCTCTCTTTAAGGATAAAGAATGGACATTTGGCCAAAGCAGCCCCCAAACTGAATTCCTTGGGTGACCCATATCTGAAGCAGGTAGCTGGATCAAAAGGAAACTCCCCCTCCCCCAACAAGAAATTACATAGCCCCTGTAGCTGGAACTCAGGAGGAGAAAGAGAAACTCTTTTGTACACATTTCACGTGGTCCATTTTATTTGTATGCTTTGTTAGGGATTAAGATGATTTCTGCTCATACTTGCTGACGTACATCCAAGATTATCCTGCTAAATCTCCAAAAATGCCAACTGGGAAACAAATGAGGATTGTTCTCTTAAAAGATCTTTGTTTGACTGTATGATTATTGAGCTCCTCCAAGTGCCAGCCCAAAGATAACAATGAGAAAGAGAAGAAAGAACACTTCTGCAGAACAACAGTCAAGGGCCACTGCAAGTCCAGCTCCACAGGCCTGGTGGCTGGCGAGCCAGGTGCTGGTGCAGAATGCCAGAACCCAAAGCAGGACACACAGGCACCTGAGTGCAGAGACAGAACTGGGCAGAAGTTTTAGCAGTTGGGGCCAGTTTTACCATGGCTGGATGGAAGGCTGCTGAGGGAATCAGAACTCTTGGCACAAGAGAACTGGAGGCAGCCCTGACCTGACACAGGGCCTGTGGTTCATGGATCCAGCTGTGGGTAAGGCCAAGGTCTGGCAGCAACTCCACACCGCCTGTACTCCCTCTTTCCTCCTGCAAATCTTTCTCCTTTCAAGGCTGCCCTCAGAGTTCATTTCACCCTATTTCCCCTGAGAAAAACTTCTCAGCACTTACTGGGGAAAAGGGGAGATGAGAAAACGAGACTGAACACAGTGCAATTCCCTCTGTACAGCGCTTTCTTTCCTCGGCCCTTTGCAATGGTCCTGCCTGAGCTCTGGAGGTGTCTCCAGCTGAGCAGCCATGTAAGGCCTAATCCTCCTCCACAGCCATGACCTCAAACAGTTGAGAAAAGCTCTGAGATTGTTCTCCTTCCATCACTCGTGGCCTTGATCAACTTAGGAATCCCTAGCATGATGGCTAGGAGTCCCTGGAAGCCAAGATGAGGGTCTTCAACTTGAGAACACATGTAGGAACATCCATTTGCCTTTCTCATGGGGAGACTCAGCTATCGAAGAGCAAACCAAAGTATTTGCTAAAGAAGACACTGTGTTTTCACTAACATTTGGGCTCTCAATTTCTGTTCTACTAGGTTTTTTCTTTAACCTTCTTATTTTGTAATGGAGTAGCTTAGATAACAAGGCAAGAGAAAACATACTCTTTAAATACTGTATATCCATTAAAATCTGCTTAAAATAATTTGTTTTCATTATTGTACAAAGCAGATTGAAAGAAATGAGAAGATGGGAGCAAGAGCAAAAGGAAGCTTAAGGATCTTATTTTAAACATGCAACCTTTTTCTCTGACTTGGCCCAAGGACCTGGAGAGAGACAACTGCCACAGGACATTATAGTACTAGGATGGCATTAGGAAAAATGCTTTTGAGAAATCTATAAAATGAAGAAGGCATTTTTAATCCTTCTTCCTAGAGGACTGGGTCCTGAGGGAACTTGTTTTCCCCACACCCTGGAGGATTCAACTAGCATTAACTTGATGAAGCTCACTAATGAGACAGTTATCCCAAATTAAACGGAAAAACGTCAACTCCCTGAAATCTATTCAGACTCCAGGAGTTATGCTGACTGAGAAAGCATAGAAATCACTTGGGTACTGAATGAAGTCTTTCTGAAATGTTGTTCCTGAGCACACATAAAACTTCAAGCTTTAACAATTAAACCTTTCCTCTGTGCCATGGTTCCTTGACCTGGCTTCTCACAGATGCGCCACAGAACAGTGCTTGTGTGTGGATCTTCAGGGATGGGAGCAGCACTGCGCTTCCTGCACCATCTGGTTCACTGTTTCTAGCTCTTGCCTAGACCCCTGCTAGAGCCACATAATCAGAAGAAATCAGATGAACACCTCAGGGAAAAGATTCTAGGACTCAGACTTCACTTCCTCTAAGGAGGATCAAACACTGAAGACTGTTCCTTTTCAAGTTTTATTAATCCTGGTTCATAATTCCCACCACATCATTAGTCATTTCCTATTTCTGAAGGGCTGGCAGCAGTCACCAAGGCATCAGGCAGTAAATGGCAAGATAGGCATGCCACCTGTGTGCCGTATTGACAGTTACCCACAACCACATCTGGGTGAGAGGCTAATGTGCTTTTTGTAAAAGGCAAGCCATTTAGAAGTGCAGCCCAGTTTTTGATCTCTTGCTAAATACTTTTATCCACATCATCTCCCCATCTGGGCCTGAAAGTCATCATGTGACCCATAGTACTTTGAAAAGAAAGCAGCAATAGCAACAGCAGCAAATCCCCTGTAGCCCTGGAGCAGGGCGAACCCTTCCCCAAAACTAGGAGTCTCTGTCTCTAGCTAGGAAAACTCCAAGAGATGAAGTTTAAAGAAAGAATGGAAAATGACAAAAACAATGTCTAGCATTACCCCTTTAAAAAAAATAGATGAAATATAATTTGTAAAGAACTTGAGAGCTAGCCGGGCGTGGTGGCACACACTTGTAATCCCAGCATTTGGGAGGCTGAGACAGGAGGATCTGCGTTCACAGCCAGCCTCAGCTACCTAGTGAGGCACTCTGCAACTTAGTAAGAACCTGTTACAAAATAAAGAATAAAAAATAGGGCTGGGGGTATAGCTCAGAGGTAGAATGCCTCTGAGTTCAATCCCCAGTACTGAAAAAAAAAAAAAAAAAAAAAAGAACTTGAGAACTGCCAAGAAATGTCTATATCACAACGACACTACACAGTTCATCATGAGCTATGGGCAGCTACATTGCTGAGGGGCTTCTGATATCCAAATTCTCCAAGAGCAGAGACTCTCTGATAAAAGCCTCATGAAACAGCATATGACAGACAGAGAGGATGCTAGGGGAGCCCTATCTTTAACATAAACCTAACTATCTATGAATACAGGTTTTAGTTCTAGGCTTAAGAGAGGGATAACAGTGAGATGGTACATAGCAGCTTTATTGGCCAAGCTCCTGGCTAGAGACTTTTGCCACTGATCTGCCCTAAGAGCTATGGCCAGTACCCAAAAAAATCCTCTGAGCTGCATTTCCTCCAATGGTAACTTTACATACCAAGGTCTGTAAGGAAAACACAAAGCTCATTTGGGGATATTTCAATTTTTAAAAGGCTAAGCCCTAATACTTGGCCTTTGAAGAGTATTTCCATCTGGATGATCCCAAGCACTTTAGCAACAGTTGGGTAATCACATCCCTACTTGTCAAAGGGGAAACTTCTCAAATTTATTACATCTCTCATGAATGAAAGAAAATTGAAGATAAAGTGGATGAATAAGTTTTTTTTCCCTATCATTCAATACAGAAATTTACTCTTCTTGGAGAACTACAACTTTGAGTGATATTCTGAGTATTAAAACTGAATCAGCGCTTGTAATCCCAGCATTCGGGAGGCTGAGACCAGAGGATCCGGGTTCGCGGCCAGCCTCAGCTACCTAGTGAGACACTCCGCAACTTAGTGAGACTCGGTTTCAAAATAAAGAATAAAAAATAGGGCTGGGGGTATAGTTCGGAGGTAGAATGCCCCTGAGTTCAATCCCCAGTACCGCAAAAAGAAAAAAAAAAAAAAAAAAACTGAATCAGGGCAAGGGATCTTAGGCCCAAGGTTCCCCCATCTTTCCCCACTCCTGTTTAGTAATGATGGTACCAGGAGGCTATAAAAATGTGATTTCAAGGGGTACAGTATCTGCAACATATAAGTAAAAGTAGAAAAGCTAGATGAACTGAATCCCTTGTTCTTTTTTTCTTACACTTTCATTGATCCCTGGTGTAACCTACCAGTCTCAAAATACAGAAAGCATCAAAATATCCATGCCATTGTATTTTGAGGAGCCTGCTCTATACGCTGGCTTCTTCTAAGCTCTCAGATGCTTTTTAGGAATGACTATGCAAGTTATAATCACAAATTGGAGCTTTTCTTTTGATGACATATACAAATACACACATATATATATATATGCATGTGTGCATACATAATACTCAAACACTATCCCAGCCTTTGGGCTTACTTTAAATCTTCAGATTCTATTATGCGTTTAATGTGGTAGTTGATAATTCAACCATTAACCTCTTATCAAAGTATCAAGGAGTTACTACCTTTTCTTACTTTTGATAATTACAATGTCCCTCATCCTAAGAGTGTTACCCTCAATCCTGGTTTTTGCACTAAAGGCCACTGAAAGATTTAAAAAGTAGCATTTGTGCTTGCATAGCACCTCCATTGTCAGGAGTGGGCCCTTAAATTCCTTTCTACAACTCAACTCATTAAATCCTTATCAGTCCTATAATTTCCCCCATCACATCCCCCCTCCCCAGAAAACCAGGTATGGATAGCTAACACTCCTATCTATTTAAAAGTAAATCTGCCTCATTAATACATCGTTCCAAAAAGCCCAGAGCATTTTAGCTCCCAATGAGCTTAATCCTAATGAGGTTAACACAAGGAAAGGAACCGTCTAACAGACCCTGATATGCTTGGCACTTAGTCACAAGGCCTCTAAATAACTCTGCCAGCATCACTAGGGCCTTTTGCTCCTATTTCCAAACCTCCTCCCCACCCCCCTCACTGCAATTGCCTTGGTAGCTGAAACCAGTGTTGATTTTTATCTGCATGGCAACCTCATGCTCCCACAGGTTCCAAACTGATCAAGTGGCCTTCAAAAATGCCACCACTTCTTAAAAAGGCTGAGCCAAGCTCTGTATGATGGAAACAGAAAACAATCCCTTATCATGTCGGAAGTAATGCTTGTGGTTATCTAAAGCAACGGTAATCATATCATACACTTTATCTGTGAGTGGCTTTTTCCTTCCAGGGGTAGGAATAGAAACTTCTTCTCCTTCATAATGAGCACTATTGAAACTCCAGCAGGCAGACCTCTGGCTTTGGCGACATGCCATTCCCTAGCATAAGCATGTAGTCATCTCAAAAAAAGTAGCATGGCAGAAAACAGGTACAAGTCCTTTCTGGAAATATTGTTTGTAAAGGGCTGATTTTATAATGGGTTTGTTTGTGTTAGGGCCTTTGGGGCATGTACAACTAACAAGAACTTGCGGTTCTGTTGCCAGCTTGCTTAATCCAACAGGGCCTTGTGTAGGAGCTCAGGGGGATAGGGCCCAGGAAACAATAGGAGTTTTTTCCCTTCTAAATACTGCTACACCAGAAGAGAAAAGCACTCTGATATTTAATCTGTCATAGATTCTTTTGACAGATATTGTGGCTGTCACTGCACCACATCAAAACATGTACTCCATCAGATTCTCATCACTACAGAGGTCTTCAAAAATAAAATTATCACACGGCATCATTTATTGAGAATGACAACCAACCTCAGTCTCCTCTTGACTCCTCAGTCATGCAAACACCACAGCATTAGTTGTACACATTGGCCAGAGATCTTCTAGGTCAAGCCTTCGGATGAAGGGACCACCATCATCTATGATAGTACATTTTCAGGAAAGAAGTAAAATGAAGTTTCCTTTTACAAAAGGGAGAAATTTCTCTTTTTGCTCTTCAGATTGGAAACCTGAAGTACAGTGCCAGACACCCTGTGAGTTTGACAAATATTGGCCCAGAATAAGTGAAAGACCATGGATTTTGTTTTTCCTATGCTACCCCCTGGGTATGTGTCCCAACTGCCCCTCACTAAGCCTCACAGACTTACCTTTCACTACAATTTTTATTTCTAGTCCCAGAATGACTACAGAATACTTATGGAGAACATCAGGGGTAAAATGAACCCTACTTGTCTATAGATAAGAGTTTTACTTCAGTGAATTAATGTCATAAAGGAAGAAACAAAGCACTTTAATGTCTAGGGTAGTTGTGATCAATTTCAGATCTCTTTCACTGGTGTAGTATTTTTGTTTTCCTGTAATATTCATATATCATGGAAGTATATAATATTACCCAAACTACTTGCTCTGTTTTAGGAGAGAATCATGAAGACCACATCTGTGTAACTACGTGTTAAGCTAAAGTATACAGATTCTAATGAAACCTAGAAAGTGTTTTTGAAGTATTTTTGCTATATGTACTTTCCTATTGGATTTCCACTCAATAGAAAATAACACCTTACTTGGGTATTAATTATTAAATTATATGCAAGTTTAGGGGTCAGGCCATTGAAGCATTTAAAGGGTAGTTATTGAAAGGTAATTGTAATCAGTTGATGTCAACCTCTACTGAATAAATAAGAAGTAAAAAAGTTAAAACACATTAGAAGGCTAGATAAAAGAAGATCTTCTTGACAATGAAGATTGTTGAATACTTACCTCTAAAACAAATGTTCCTATATTTATTTTCCCAGGAAGCTCTAAGATTAAGCTATCTTGGATGGTCTAAATTTTGTCACTGACCTGAAGAAATGCTTTCAGATTGCAATATGGGTCTTCAATCAATACACATACCTGCATGTGGGTGCCTATATACTAGGAGTTCACAGTCATAACCTAACCCTGAAGAATGGAGTTGATACCTTAAAGTTTCACATTCATAAACGAAATATATGCACTTTTCTCTATATGACAAGATGGCGTCAATAACCATTCTATGATAATAATGTGGTATGAAACAGGCTGGTGAGAAGACAAATCAAAACCAATACTATCTTTGATCGATAGAGAAATAGAAAAGGCAAAAGGGCTCTTGAAAAATAGAAGTTATTTGTTCCCAAATCCTGCTCCTTTGCTTGGAGCTATTTCTTAAGAAAGAAGCTGCTTCCTTCCCTAACCATATAAAATGATCCCTGAAGTTATTTATAGTGTTCATGGCCTGGAGGCATCACTTGGTTCCCCCACCACAAGCCCAACCATGTGTTACTATATTAAAAAATGTGAAAAAGTAATTATGGGGTATGGAAGCCAGTGTCTGCAGACACGACCTGCCAAAGAGGAAGTGACAGGAAACTTATGCTCCTCTTTGCCGCTCAAGCACTGCCCAGGCTCCAGGCTCAGAAGAAAGGAATCTGTTCCAAGAAATAAGAGAGGAGCCTGCCCTGGTGAATCAGAAATATCCCTGTTTCTGAATATATAGTAAACTGGTTTCCATTCCCAGGTCCCCTCAATTGGTCAGACTTTCCAGTCACGTGGAGTGACCACTCCTGGCATCCTCCCTCAGCAACTCTGCAAGCTGCTTGCCTCTGTTCCCACCGAATGGGGCTAACAGGAATGCATAAGGCTCTGGACTCTGGCGAGAGTCTGAGACCACTACAACTGGACCCTAGCCTGCCACCCTCAGATCCTGATTTCTACCACCTTGTCCTAAATCTAGCTTTTTTGTTTACTCTTCCAGAGTCAGCTCCCAGTCCCTCACCCTCATGTAGGATGTGATCTACTGCTGATTTCTGGAGTGGCCATCTACATACTCACAACCCTTTCAGATCTTCCCCCTACAGAGATGGGCTTTGTCACCTTTGGGACACAATTGTTTTTTTTACCTCTGCTGTCAGAGAACAAAAGTAGTCCATGTATCTACCACAGAAAGCAGAAATTCATCAGAGGTGTCCACACTTCTGGCAGAAAGGCTTCAGCTGAGGACGTTTATTAAGAGAAATTACATTTCCTCCTCAGGATATCCCTTTGTCTGTGGTCTAAGCTACAAAAGAAGTTTGCTTCTGATGTCTCAGGGGGAAAAAAGACAAGTGCCAACCTTCACAAGAGACCCCAGGAAGTATGGAAAATTCCTGCCATCTTAGGAAGACTTCACTTGGAAGTAAATAATTGTTGCCATTTCTGAATTAAATTTGATTACTTACTGGAACATTCAAAGGAGCATAAATTTACCCACACAGAAAGTGTCTTCTAAAAACTAATTTGCAGAAGTCTCTTAAGTAAATTTTTAAAGAAGAAGAGAGCCAGTCGGGTGTGGTGGCGCACACTTGTAATCCCAGCATTTGGGAGACTGAGACAGGAGGATCTGGGTTCACGGCCAGCCTCAGCTACCTAGTGAGGCACTCCGCAACTTAGTGTGACCCTGTTTCAAAATAAAGAATAAGAAATAGGGCTGGGGGTATAGCTCGGAGGTAGAATACCCCTGAGTTCAATCCCTAGTACCGCAAAAAAAAAAAAAAAAAAAAAAAAGAAGAAGAAGAGAGCCATAGCTGACTCAGAAAGAAGAGGTTAATGGAGACCAAGAAGAATATGTCCTTACTATATCTCTAATATAACTAAATAATTAACCCATTTCCCTAATGAGATAATATTCTAAAAGTATAAAATATAATTTTATATCATATATACACTGTTTTAGTTTCTATTTTATACACTATAGCTTTAAAATGAGTAACTGTTGATTTATAAAATTTCCTAAAACTATCCCCTTCATATTTGTTTTTCAGCTCTCTCTATATATACAATATATACAGTTTAAGCATATATCATTTGATGTAAGTAGAAAACAAAAAATCAGAGAAAATATTCTTATAAAGTAGATCGATAGCAACCTTCTACAAGAGACTGGTTTCCAACGGTCTGAGATGCCCTGTTAACCTCCCGAAGATCTGTAGACTGGCTTATAGTGTCTCATTATTCTAGTTTTCCGACCCATTTCATATTTGCCTCCAACATCCCAGTTTCTTCATCACTGTAGTATCCACAGTGCCACCTGCTGGTCATAGGAAGCATTTTCATGGCTCCAGTTCTTTCTGGGATTTAATTAAAAGTCCATCAATGACTGGTAGAAAAACCATAGGAATATGCCCTTTAAAAATAGTACAAGCATCCATGAGATGAGCAAGACACCAATTCATGGAGGCTTAACATGACCTAACATACTCTTCTGAGGCAAAGATCTGGCTCTTTTAAGGGAATCATGAAATAAACCTACCATTGCAAATTTCCTTCATGCTGTTGGCAATAGGGCTCTGTGATGAGATTTTTTTTTAATTACTAGCAAGACTAAATGCCTCAAGAAGTTTCCAAAATTCTATATTTTTCCCATACTCATTAATCCTGAATTGCTACTTTTTTCTCCTTTCTTACACAAATAACTTCATCTTAAAAAGCATACAAAATTTGCCATCATAATTGGTTAGATAGAAACAAAACTTTAACTTCAATCATTTGCCTTTGATTCACAGAAGCTCCTTCTCCATCAAGTTACTGACACCCCCACCCCCCAGCCTGGAGTCGGTGGGCCGGCCACACAAATAATAGGCCGCAGAGCATCTGCAGACATGGTGAATGCAGTGCCCTCCTCCCACACTTAACCTTTCAGACGGTTCAACTATTTTCCATGTGTCAACAATCTGCCATCTCAGACCCTGGCCAGGCAAAAGATAAGAGAGGATAACCTTTAGAACTCACAACTAATGAATATGAATCAGGGCACTCCTATAAGCTTTATTATGGGACAAAATAACATACAAGCGAAACCTCTTTGCCTCAAGGCTCCTGACAAGCATTAGCCAATCAAGGTTCCTAACAATCCTCTGGAGTCTAGACTGGCAAGGGTCATTATCCCTTCTTACCAAGCAGGCAAATTAAGATACCCAAAAGATACCAAGTTAACATTAATTCTGTGCCACTAATATTCTGAAGTGACAGAAGCAAAAGGCTGCTGCAAGAAGCTTCTCATTGACTCTAAGTACAAAGCACAAAAAATGCTACCCAAGTCAGGAAGCACAAAAGCCTTAGGAGAATTTTGAACCAACCATTATTTGATAAAGATTATCAAATAATTATCAGGGCAGATAATTCTAGAATGTAGATTTTCTATCAAAATATTTGCAAGAGTTAGGTTATAATTGAATAATAATTTTTTAAAAAATGTCTGGAAGTCGGGCATGGTGGCGCATGCTTGTAATCCCAGTGGTTGGGAGGCTGAGACTGGAGGATCCAGGTTTGCAGCCAGCTTCAGCTACTTAGTGAGGCCCTCTGCAACTTAGTGAGACCCTGTTTCAGAATAAAAAATAAGACTGGGGGGCATAGCCTGGAGGTAGAATGCCCCTGGGTTCAAACCCCAGTACCACAAAAAAAAAAAAAAATGTCTGATGATGTCTGTATCTATTGGTTTAGAATGTATTTGAGGGTTATTGGGTATTATTTTTCTCCTTTCCCTCTGTCAGTTAAAGGCTAAACATGGAAGCTGCGAAAAGAGGATATAGATCACAAATGTTAGCTTTTAGCTTCATCTGGCACATCCTCCCATTTTTATTTTGCTTGCATTTTCTTTCCCCTTTCTAAGAGTATAACCTGCCTTCTATGAAATTCAGAGGCTGTCACATTTTATTTTTTAAACATCAAAATATTTTCTGTCAAGTTGGCAAAGCTCCAATCAGCCCTTCACCACTGCAATTAAACTGATTTTTCATCTGATTAGAACTCTGACATGGAAAGGAATTATAAGATCTCTATTATTATTATTATTATTATTAGTATTAGTATTAGTATTAGTATTTTGATAGATTAGTTCCCTCACTGAGAATATTTCTATACTCATCACAAGCATTTATATATACTCACAATATTCAGATTAATATAGGAATTATGAATCAAAATAGCAGTAGTAGTTGCTATTTAAAGAGAAAGCTGAATTTAGGATCCCCCATTAAGGCAAGCAACAACCAAAAAAGAAAAAAAAAATTTTTAAGTACTTTATTTCTTTTCATGTTGATAGAACAAAACAAGCTTAACCTCTGGGACAGCCAAAGTCAAACAATATATTCCACTTGGAGGAGATGGTGCAGCAGGAAATACTGCTATAAAGCATTGTTCTATGTCATCACTGCTTCCAAAAAAATGCTCAAAGCACCAACATTTGTTCACTTAATACAGGATTCACTTCTCAGCCAAAGAGAACCTCAGTAACAGTACACGTAGCACTCAGCAGTTATTTGACCTATTTTACTAATGTGTTTGGGAAGGAGGTTAATTAACAGTGGATGGCTATATCCTTAAGCTTAATTTTTCCAACAGTCCTGCTCATAAAAGGAAAAATTGAGTATGTATTGAAGGAAGCAAGCAATTAAGTTGCACAAATAGTGAGCTCATTGAACTGCAGCTGACTTCTATCATGTCAAAGAACAACTAAACACAGAAGCAATAAAAAGATTGTTGCCACGACCACCACTGAGAACCGACTGGCAATAAAGATGAATAACTTCCTACTTGAAGATTACTGATTAAAGCTCTTTAGAAACCAAATGTTACACATAGGCATAAATGGAGCAAAATATTTTAATGCGTGTTTGGCAGGTTCAGAAACATTTTATAGTCAATTTTAAATGAAGGTTTATACAACAACAGTAAACTCCACTTAAAACAGCCATTCCAATTGCTGTTCTTGCAAGCAAGCTGCAGTGCTCCTCAGGAAGGCTCAAGCCCTACTGTGGAATAAAAGTCTCGTAATTAACAGTAAGGGGAGGGTCGTTGGGGAGCAAAATTCCAGGGACTGGGTCCTCTGAAATCAAACCCAAGGGCAGAGCCAGAGAAGCCCATTCAGATGGCTGTGACCCTTGAAGGCAAGTAAACAGACTCCCCATTGCAGCAACCAGGAAATCTCTCCCCAGCAATCCTCTGCTCCCTTTCCCACCTAACAAAGCTCTGAAAGGTCAAGTTTTAGCCCAAGCTGCCCTTCAAGAAAGTGTACTCACATCTCAGAGTTCAGTACGGGTGGCATCAGAATTAGCTCCCAGGACTATTAGTGTCGGGGAGGTGAGTGGGCATGATTTGACAAGGAAAATGTGTCTCTCGGCTTACAAGTGTCTATGGAGGTGTCTGGAGAACATCGGTCTCTTTGAGGGCTGGACCCCAGCCCTCACCTGCTGCCTTCAGAGGGGACACCATGGAGAGTTATAAAATATTAAACAAAAAAAGGGAGGATTTTTACCTCTAAAGTTGTTATAACCTAACATTAAAAATAAATAAATGGAAGCCAGGCGTGGTGACACATGCTTGTAATCCCAGCATTTGGGAGGCTGAGACCAGAGGATCCGGGTTCTTGGCCAGCCTCAGCTACCTAGTGAGGCACTCTGCAACTTAGTGAGACCCTGTTTCCAAATAAAGAATAAAAACTAGGGCTGGGGGTATGGCTCAGAGGTAAAATGCCCCTGAGTTCAATCCCCAGTACCACACACACACAAAAAAAAGAATAAAAAATAGGGCTGGGGGTATAGCTCGAAGGTAGAATGCCCCTGAGTTCAGTCCCCAGTACCATAAATAAATAAATAAATAAATAAATAAATAAATAGCCCTTTGTGTTGCTGTTCCCAAACTCACTACTGTGGAGAACTAAAACAAGCTTATTGCAAATAAACCAGTTTTCCATTTCATTTCTAGCCTTCCTCCCCTCTCCAAGTCCCAACTTCCCCTTCCCTGTTATCACCACCTTAAAATAAATCTCTAAAATGAAAGGGAGCTGAAAATGTGCTTTTTTCCTGAGAATTCCCCCTACACTTGGGCTTTCAGGATCAGAACCCTGTAATGAGATTATGACAAACTGTTCTTCACCCTCCTCAACCCCAACTCTTCCTCCCTCAAATTTACCTCAGATATGTTTGAGATAAATTTACTACCCCTGATTCTTAAATATTTCATTTGGGGTTTTTAACTAGGGATCGACTGAACCCAGGGGCATTCTGCCACTGAACCACACCCCTAGCCCTTTTTATTTTGAAATAGGATCTTACTGAAGATTATAGGTGTGCACCCCCACATCCAGTGATTTGGGGAATTTTAACTGCAAACAATTCACACTAAAACATTAGAATAGCTTTATCAGATAGAAAGCCAATATTTAGAATTTTGGTAACACTTCTTACCACCTTTCAATAGGACAATGTCACTGGAAATGTGGTATACAGATCTAATAAATGAATCAGAAAATTTCTATAAGCTACATTTCATTTGCAGGAGGAAATCACAGAGGCCCAGTGCCTTCCTTTCACATGGGTCTCTCTACCTTGCCTGGGTTTTGAACTCCAAACTCTCCATGAATACTATGTAACACTGTACACTCAGATTTTAGAGTTGGAATGAATTGTACAGCACAGGAAGGGGGGTGGAGGAAAAAAGTAACAACAGTTCTGAGATGGGAACATTCTGGAAAGCTCTCCAAGCCTTCGAGTCACTATCCAAACTCCAAAAGCCAAGACTCCAGTTCCCTTGTGTTAAGAGAGTAAGAAGAATGCCTAGGAAAGCCCACGGTTTCCTTCCTCATTGAGTAGAGGAAACGACAGGGGTAGCAGACGCCCATGTGCAGCCATCACTTCCTCGGGGGCTGGTGTCCATTTCCATCCACTGGGATGGGACTGGCAGCTTCATAACCGGCAGGAGATACATGATCCAAGAATCCATTTTGGCTCCAATTCTACCTTTATAAAGGCCAGTTGTGTCTAACTCTGAGAATTCTATATGCATTAATAAGGACTTCAAATGGCCTCATCCTCAAGAGTGGAGTCAAAGGAAGGGAAGTTAGGTCAAAGAGTCTATCTTGAGTAAGGTAAAAGATACACCTCATAGACACTTTGAGATTACCATAAAATAGAAATGCATATAATAAGTGATGGAGATATACCTTTTCCTCTCTTCCTTTGAAGAGTCAGAAAGTGTTGAAGTCCTAAATAGAAATAAAATATGATATGATTCTAATAACAGAACCCAGAAATAATGTCTAACAAGCTTGTTCTTATAAAAGAGGAATGGTGTGCATAACCAAAGCATGTTTAAAATGCCAGTTCACACACTCATTGTCTTCTCCTTCAAACCTTTTCTCTTCAAGGTCCTTTTCTCAGTCCATGGTTTCTCCATTTACCAACCCCTTGATGCTGAAACCTCAAAGACATTTATGAATCTCCTATAAATCTCATCACATCCAATTCTCAACTCAGAATATCTCTTGGATTATTCTCTCATTTCTGCTTTTCTTATCACTAACTTCCATCACAGCATCTGTACCCAGATTATTACTGGAATAGCCTGCCAACGTGTCCCCTGTCACTAGCATTCTCTCTACCCAAGTTATCCTAGGCATCCCTAACAGTTACCTTTCTAAAGTACAATTATGATCCTGGAGCACCCTATCAGTTCAAAAGCTTTTTACCATCTTCCTGTTTTCTTTTAGAATAAAATGTAATTTTCTTGGCACAATATCTAAGGTCCCTTGTAAACAGATTATTCTATATTTCAAACTCAACCACTATTTCCTCCTCACACACAACTAATGCTCTAGTCAAAATAGACTAATCTTCTTTACTGGACCATGTCATGGGCTTTTATATTTCTAGAACTTTGCACCTTTCCTCTGGCTTCATCCATTCAAAATCTTGCTCTTTAAAGACTAATTTAGCAGGGCATGGTGGTGCATACCTGTAATCCCAGTACTTGGGAGGCTAAGATAGAAGAATTGAGGGCTCATGAACAGTCTCAGCAAGTAGTGAGACTCTCATCAACCTAGCAAGATCATGTTTCCAAATAAGAAATAAAATCAGTCCAGGAGGGTAGCTCAAAGGCAGAATGCCTCTGGGTTCCATCCCCCATACCACCCAAAAAAAAAAAAAAAAAGACTAATTCAAGTATCACCACCTTTAGGAAGCCTTACCTGATTCCAGGGCAGAATAAACTGCCCCTTTTCCCCTTTTTGGGCACACATAATATTTTGATTATCCCTTTATTATAATGATTGTCCCAATATGATTTATATTCCTTACTGCAAACATTTCCATCTCCTCCTATAGGGAAGATTACTGCTAACCTTTCCAATGCCCTGGGTGTCTACTATAGTGCCTTAAACAGGATAAACATTTCATAAATATTTGTAATACTGAATTTCCCAGTATAAGAACTAGGAATTTTCACCCCAAACTGATCATGGATGAAAGGCTAAGCTGAGAATCATAATCAAGGCCGACTTGAAGGGAAGGGAAGAACCTGAGTAATTGATACTCAAACTGAGGCCTGTGAATAAGTCTTTTATAAAAAAAAAAAATAGAGATTGCCTGATCCATTGCTTCTCAACATTTCTGTATTCACACAAACTTTCAAAAAAAAATTGACTATGATTGAGAACTGATATCCTTAACAAAATAGAGAAACTACCTTGTTTTCAGAAGTAGAGCCTGAAATGCTGCATTTGAAACATTTGAAAGGCCTTGATCACAATAAGAACTTATATGTGTGTGTGTGTGTATGTATATATATATATATATATATATATATATATATATATGACAAATGTTAGATGTCATACAGTTATATAAATATAATATGAGATAGTCTTTCATTCAAACCTGTCTATTCACAGAGATCTAATGGTGTTTTAATAAAACTAATACTTACTTCACATTTTTGCCCTCATTCCAAGAACTAAAACCATCTACTTAGCATTACTGGAATTAAGTAATCAAATTCCTTGCTACTCAGAAATTTGAGGCAGACTCATTGAAGTTCTCCTCATTCTTGCATGGAATAAAAAAAAAAAGAATTCAAACTTCAAGAAGTAAATCATAATTTTCTAACATCTCCTCATATGATTTTTGCCTCCTAAAACTTTTGAGTCACCCCTTCCTGAGATGAATCACATTAAGAAATGAATCTCTTAATTGCACCATATAAGCTAAACAGTAAGCCATGACCTCATCACCCTGGATGTAATAAAAGGGCAGAGACACTCAGGCATTTCAACAACATCTTAATTCCTACACTGCTCTAGTTTATTATAAAGCAGGTCTGCATACAGAAAGGCATTTTTAAAATGTTTTTATCTCTCTTTTGCATATTAGCAGATCTCATGGTCTCATTTCTCTGCAGTAGGAAGACTGAACTGTGCAAGAGCTAAACAAGTAGGTCAATGCATTTACCTGGGAAGAAAGAAATCTAGTCATGAAAATGACACATGGACACATGGATGAGATATTAGCAGATGGAAAACAAACTATACAATTATTCCCCATGCTCAAGCTAAAAATCAGAACACACAGGAAAGAGAGAATTGTCTGTATGCCATAGCCAGACTAGAGGGGGAAAAAAAACATTAAGTTGCAATAACTGAGCTTGAGAAGAAACAGAGTAGAGGCACGATACTGCATTCTTTGTGTGGCATATCATTTTCTGAGCCTTGATTTACCATGAACTCCTCAGTCTGATGATTACTATAAACATTCTTATTTTGCTAAAAGTAACACTGGTAGGTCCCATCTATATGTGGACACTACAGAGTACATGCTAGATGAGCACAAATATCTACTCTGCATCTAGTATTGATAATCAATTATCCCTAAAATGAGGGTCCAATGAATTTTTTTGACAATTTTCTGAGAACATTAACCTCTCCACACAGAAGAGAATGTATCTGTTCCACCTATGAGTAACTCCATATACAGGCATTTCTGTACACGTTAACTTTGGCCTGTCAATATCTCAGAATGTATTTAGTTTGTCTGGGAGGATGGAAAAGGCCCACACATCAAAGAGATACAGAGAGATACCCACCAGCAGAATCAACAGTATTAGTTAATTCCAGTGGTACAGATGTTGACGTGGAATGAATATTCCTCCTTTGCATCATTTCCTAGCCATGTCTTGCTACTCGTTCCAAATGTTTTTAGATGACATATAGGTTGAAAATAGCTGTGCACATGCTGTTTTGCATTCCATTGCTTATCACTGTCTGAGCCCAACCAATGAAACCTTCTGTCCTGAGTGTCCCAGTGAGAGCTGGGCCTCCACCTTCAGACTGGGCTCATAGGAGAGAGCAGCAATGCTGAAAACTTATCTGGAAGCATGGGTTTGTAATGACATCCATAATGTATTCTATACAGCTCAATAGACCCCAAAACCTCAGTTTCACAATCTGTGAAAAGAAAATAGCCATTTTTACTCAAGATGTGAGCCTCAATAGTAAAGAAGTGGTGCATGCTTGTAATTCCAGTACTTGGGAGGCTGAGACAGGAGGATCTGTGTTCGCAGCCAGCCTCAGTTACTTAGTGAGGCCCTCTGCAACTTAGTGAGACTCTGTTTCAAAATAAAGACTAAAAAATAGGGGTAGGGGTATAGCTCGGAGGTAGAATGCCCCTGGGTTCCATCCCCAGAATCAAAAAAAAAAAGCAGCGATTTCTAAGTGGAGTTAATTCTACAGACAGATACTTTGGGAAAGATTAGGCATATTTCTCATAAGAATGCATCAGAAAGCCTGTCAGCAAGAGATCTAGTCCTAGGAAGATTCCGCCTTATAATAAAGATAAAATCTGTTTCTGTAACTCAAAGCATCAAGCTAACGTTTTGTGATTAACAAGGATTTTAAGTTGCTAAAATTAAGCTATGGTATACATTATTTTGTATGCAATGGACTTTCTGCAACAAAGGAGAAGGGGGAAATGCCTATTGTAAAAATCTTTTATTCAAGTGTCTTCAAAGACCTTTCTATGAACAGTCTGCCATCTTTAGAAGATAAACAGCATTGTCCCAATGAGTTATAAAGAATTTAAGGAAGATAAAACTCCTAAACCCCATACAGTTAGTAGAGTTATGAGAGGTAGACAGATGGACAGACATACACACACATATTATATATCGTTAACAAAAGCGCTGAACAAAGTACCACATAAATACATGAAATTTCCCTTTCTTCTTCCATGTGTTTAGTGCTAAAAGGCAACACAAGGAAAAGGGGAAGGGAGCCTCAGTTTCCCAGGACCTCCTTCCTGAAAAGAAATTTCCTCTTTACAAAGTAGGAAAGGGGAAAAGCATATGCATTTGCACAATTTCTAAGACATTTCTAGATTTCCTAATTTAAAAAAAATACAAAAGAGGGGAGGCACCCGTGATGTGTGCATGTATGTCAATGTCAACATAATTTACATTATGATGTGAGATGATAATGCACCAATAAAAGCACATTAAAAACTAAATAAAAATAAAAAATATGTTCAGAATACTTTTTTTAAAAAATCTTCTGGAGGGACTAAGAGTGGTGGTATTGAACCCAGGGCCTTGTACATGCCAAGCATATGCTCTACCTCAGAGCTACATTCTCTCATCCTTCCTCTCCACCCTCCCCCCAATAAAAATACCCCGTAATTTTGAACTTTTTTTTTTTTTTGCAGTTCTGGGGATTGAACCCAGGGGCATTCTACTTCTGAGCTATACCCCCAGCCCTATTTTTTATTCTTTATTTTGAAACAGGGTCTCACTAAGTTGCAGAGATTCTCACTAAGTAGCTGAGGCTGGCTGGGAACCCAGATCCTCCGGTCTCAGTCCCTTAAGTACTGGGATTACAAGCATGCGCCACCATGCCCAACTGAACCTAATTTAACTACAACATTGACTAGGTTTTCTAGAGAAATGTAGGAATACTAAGTGAAAAAAGAGATTAAGTTTTCAAGACCATGAATCAAGCCACAAATATACTTTAATGCTTATCCTGGATCTTTTTATCATCAATTTTTTTTTTTTGTACATTAAAAGGAAAAAACTACATAAAAAGATTTGGGGGACTGAGATATTCTTGTTTCTCTCTATTCTCATTGTTTACAAAGCAACTTTAAGCAGCCCTATTTTATCTTTGCTGCTGTTTGCTGACTTGTTAGTGTTTAGATCAAGTTTTGATACTTGCATCTTGAGCTGGCCGTGCCAAGGCAGCTGGAGAGACCAGAATCAGGGAGAGAGGAGTTACAGGGCTTATCAAGTCATCCACAGGCCTTGTTGTGCTCATCCTCCGTAAACAATAAGACATGTCAGTGTCCCTGGTTGCTGTCATTGCTGACAGTTCTGTAAAGACCAGTAAGTGTTGAATTCTTTAAAGCTGGCTTGTGCCTGGTGAGAGAAACGATAGTGTGAGATGAGGGGGACTCTGTGGATATCTGAGTACCTTGGGAAACTAGAAGAAATGAGGCTTTTCACTCAGCAACCTAATGAAAACTAGACAAATAGTTCTACATTTAATATATAGTTTCCACCAATTCATGCTCCTTTGTTAGAAACTATTCTAGCCTGTATAGAAAAAGAGGCAGATATAAAGAAATAATTTTTCATTGACAAAGGAGTTTCAGGTAAAGCAATGCTTATGAAAGGACAAGAGACTGAATTTATATTGGTACATTTCCATTACACAACCATTTCATTGCTTTAACTTCACAGACCCCAAAACTTAATGTGTTTGAACAAGTGACTGAATGCAAAAAAAAAAAAAAAAAAAAAAATCCACCTGGGATAGCCAGGACTGTATACAAAACACACAAAAAAATGAAATCAACTTGAGAATAAATCTCAAAAGCAGTATTTATAATGAACTTTACATGTGCTCTTGCTTTAAAGGCTTTTTTTTTTTTTTTTTTTTTTTTTTTGGTGTGGTGCTAGGAATTGAACCCAGGGGCATTCTACCTCCAAACTAAACTGCCAGTCCTATTTTACTTGGAATGGAGCTGTTGGGAGCCTCACTAAGTTGCTGAGGTTGGCTTTAAACCTGGTGATTCTCCTGTCTCAGCCTCCGAAGTACCATAATAGGTGTAAGCCACCACACAAAGTTAAAAAGGCATATTTTGAACAAGTATCAACTTATATAAGTTAATGGATCAAGAAAAATCCCAACTCATATTATTACTCATCATTTCTAACCTTTTACTTTTTTTTTGTGGTACTGGGGATAGAACTCAGGGGTATTTTACCTCCGAGCTATTCCCTCAGCCCTATTTTTTTATTCTTTATTTTGAGACAGGGTCTCACTAAGTTGTGGAGTGCCTCACTAGGTAGCAGAGACTGGCCGAGAACCCGGATCCTCCGGTCTCAGCATCCCAAATGCTGGGATTACTAGCGTGTGCCACCACACCCGGCTACTTTTAAAATGAATATCAAATTCTTTTCATGAAAATTGATAACATGCATTAAATTCCACATTATGGTGGAAAAAATCAACTAATTATGTGTTTTATTAAAAAATAATTTTATCAAGACATTTAAACTATGGCTTTTGATAGTAATGGTGTTTCATAAAAAAAGAAAGTCCCCCTTCCCCAGTGTTTTCATGTTTTATCCAAAGATTTCCTAAAGTTTTTCCCTCCATTAGAGGGCCTAAAAGGTTTGAGAACGAAATGTCTTGAGCCCACTTGTAAAATATTAGGCTCTAAAACTTTGAGAAGGATCATCCTTTCAATATCAAATCTATTCCAGAAATAAGGACTATCTCTAAAACCAAGGCCAGAACCTAATATTCCATTAATGTAATACTTTATTGTTTAATTTGTATTTTTACTTGTTTCTCTATCATAAATACTATTTGATGGTACAGAATCATGATTATACTTCCCATTTTTTAAAACCTTTTCAGTTTCCTTGATTGAAGCAAATAGACCATTATCTTACACAGATTCAGGATAAGCACAGAGCCTGGGAGTCTTTTAAACCATAGAATGCAGACATCAAGTTAACAACAACAATGAAAATTGCAAATTTCTAGGAACTAAATAAAAAGTCACCCTGTTTCCTAATTTGCCTGTGAGCAGAAAAACTAAAGATCCATTGGCATGACCCAGGCAGACACTGCCAAGCAGCTTTCCAAAAAGCAAATGGTAAAAATAAAATAAAATGAAAAAGATTTGCCTGTCATGGGAGTTGGTCAATAAAATGCAACAGTGTTTATTACAACATTTAAAGTCTGTGATTAAGAACACCAAAAGGCCTAAACTAGAAAGGTTTTCAGCCTGTAATTTCCCTGCAGTCCTGGCCTGTACTTCCTTATGAGTTAGCTCAGCGGGGCTTTTTTTCCATGTCCATCATCAGCTTGTAATTATTGCCATTCTCAAAGCTATGCCAGATGGGTCTTTAGAAGCAGGCATGCAGCTTGTTTATGAGAGAAAGAGCTGTAATATTACTCTACACAGAGACCTATCTGGTCCTACTCAAAGAGTCCTGCTCCTGCTCCCCACTCCAACCCACCCCCACTACCATTCTCTCTGCCTGCCCTAGACAGCCATCTCAGTTTCAGCTCTCAGTCCCAACTCAATGGCCTGGTGACGGGTTGGGACCAGGGGGGCTAAGAGATAACTGTATCTTAAAGCATATGGCCTAATTGTCACCTTTCACCATTCACATATAGAAGTAAGGCCAACACCCAAGGGAAAAACAAATCCAAATCATGGACTCTTTTCCCCTACATACTCTTGTGCGTATTTATTTAAAATACCAGAGCTGCTTGTCTATCTTTCAGAATACAGATCTGCAGATATACCACACAACTATGCCTCCCATTTAACTTTTCTGGGAATTCCTCATTGGCTAGAAGTAAGATTCCCAGCAGCATTGTCCAGGATAAACCTTTACTCCCTTTGCCTGGTAGGAAGGATAAACATTTGTAAGAAGGTTGAGGTCAAGGAGCTGTGCAAAGCAACAGAAGGAAAGGCAAGAGCGCCTAACCAGGGTTCATCTGGTGATAGGCCTGGGGTGTTAGGTATCCCAGAGGGCCAAGCAGAGCTTCAATCAGCAGTTAATGAGGCAAGACCTGCAACAGATAGCCACTTTCAACTTACAAAAGCTTTTAGATGTCTCTGTTTACTTTGATCCATTTCAGTTAATTTGAGCCTGGTTAGGGTGCATTTTCCTCTTTTTTCTTCCCCCCCCCTTTTTTTTTGCTAGATAAACCCCCTGCTCCCACCCTACCCCCACCCACCTCTACCTCCCAAACAATAGTATCATTTACCAACTTTATACTTAACAAGTTTTGAGATCTTCTGTCAAGGTCGGCAACAATTATATAAAAAACATGACCAGGACCTGTACCACACTCTGGTTATCAGACGGGAATTTCAAAATTTCTGACCAGTTATAAGAAAAAAGAAAAAAGGGGGCAGGACAGGAAAGGCTGCATTTTCAAGGGAGATTTAGAGCTATTTGTTTCTGATTAGGTGAAGTGCACGTTCTTTTTATCCCTTGTTATTTTACCCATGTGATGACCAGGAGAGCTTTGTTAAAATGTTTCAGAGCGGATAAAACTAATTTACTGGAATGTGAAATAATCCAGAAAGAAATTGTACCTGATGGTCGCGGATAGGGAGGGCACCCTCATAAACTGGCTGGAGTTTCCAGGCCCCCGGGCTGCGGCTGCGATTCCCGGCTTGAGAAGCAGAGGGGATTTGCACGTGAGTCTGCCCGTTAATGGAGATGGGCTGGTGTAATGAGCTTATAATTAGGTTGGCTTGGTGTTTGGCCCTACCATACAGAGCGCCCTGCCTGGGGAAACTTCCTCACCCATAAGAGCCAAAAACACCCCTGGACACCTTCCCTGCAAGCCTGAGGGCCACCATCGCTGTCCCAGTATGCCCTGCGGAGGGCCACCTGCCATTCCAGAATGCCCAGAGCACCGAGCCACCTGCCCTCCAGCCATGCCCCTCCTCCGGGCATGCCCCTCCTCCCAGCATGCCCTTCCTCCCAGCATGCCCCTCTTCCCTGCATGCCCCTCCTCCTCCCAGCATGCCCCTCCTCCCAGCATGCCGCGTGCAGGCCAGGCTTCTCTCGCGCCTTCCTCCCTCAAACCTGATGTTTATAGCCTTTGAATCCTTTCCTTCTTTTTTTTTTTTCCTCTTGTTCCCTGGCACTTTTTCTTCAACAAAAATCTAATTGAGGAAATTCTGAGTTTAAAAAGAAAGCACTACTCTTCTAGCTTGCAAAAGTAATTTCAAAAGCCGGACATGGTGGCACATGCTTGTTATTCCAGTACTTGGGAGACTGAAACAGGAGGATTGAAGGTTCACAGCCAGCCTCAGCAGCTTAGGCCCTTTGCAATTTAGTGAGACACTGTTTCAAATAAAAAATAAAATAGGGCTGGGGTGTATAGCTTAGGGGTAGAATGCCCCTAGGTTTAATCCACACACACACACACACACACACACACACACACACACACACATTTCACTAATACACATGGAGAAGTTTAATCTGAAATATGTGTTCCTCAAAAATACACTTTTCTTATTCCTGTCCTCCACTCTCCAGCCATGGCCTCGATTCAACATTTCCAGAAAGTATTATGAAGACATATACAGTAATCCAAGGAACAGATAAAATCCCTTTGCACTTCTGCCTTTAAATAAGTTGGAATAACTTTAAAGTGCTCACTTTGAAATTCTGCCTACTGAAGACCCTAGAGAACCATTAGGGAAGTAAAGGTAGAAAAGCTAATTTCTATGTTGGGTCCTTCTTCTTGGGAAAAAGAAAGATTAAGTAAGTACCCAACTTTGAACTTTACCTGCCAGAAAGGGTTCTAGTCACTAAACCGGCTTTATCTGTAGCTTTCATATTAGGGTCCTTAACAATAAGGATTTTAATTTACTTTTCTGTTGTCTTTAAAATGAAAAGATCAGTTTATCATTGAATATTGATTTGTTTTGTCAAAAGAACAAAAAACAAGCCAGACATTTTAAACTATACTTATGAGAATAAATAACAATAATAATAGCGAATATTTATTCAATTCTTATTCAGGGACAACTTTGCTAAATGCTTTAGGATTCTGCATAATTTGTAGGGTGTTTAACAAACAAGCTTACTAAATTCTTTCAGGTTATAATGGTGACCCGTTGCTAAGCTATAGGCCAAGTTGTTCCTTTCATTCAATCTAGGGAGAGATGACGTGGGCATGTTGAGTCACTCAAAACAGGCTCAAACCACCCGAAGGAGTTTGCCTGATGAAAGGTTTTCCTTTCCTTCAAAGCCACTTCCTGTGTCACATGACCTATATCACTCCAAAGATAATAACACTTCACTTTTATCCAAAGATCTCAAAGCATTTGCAAATGTTAATTAAGCCTTCACTGTCCTGGAAGATAGCAAAGCCAATCTCACTGTTTAAATACTGTATTCCAGAATACCGGTTGTTCTAATCACTAAGAGGGAAATGGAGGCTTCTCCTAGCAAATCCAGTGAGGAAGTCACCACCCAAACATTTATGATACCCCAAATTCTCCTACATCTCCTAGTAAACCACCACAACATCTCTATTGTAAATTGTTCCCTACTCCCACTGATGGTTTCTGCTAAAGAACCAAATCCCCAAGGAAAAAGGAGGGGGGACTTTCTAACAGTTCCACTTTGTCTAGGGGTAGAAATATAGCTGGAAAAAATATGCTCTCAGTAAAGGACTAGGAGCCTTTATTCTGTGTGCTTTTTCATTTATCATGATGACCAGATTGTGGGGGAAACAGCCTTGTCCTAAGGTTCAGACTGCAGTTTATCTGCCCTCCAATCTCACAAGCATCAAGAACATGCTCTAACAGCATATTGCAGGCAGTTTATGGATCCTTTAGTCTGGATAAGGAAAGACCATATGGCAACGAAGGCCCTGAAAGATCGGCCCTGTGTCATCTCCTGCTTCTCTCCTTCTACTATGCCACACTGGCTTTTTCTCCATCCTTCTAATGGACTGAGTTTTTTGTTCCAGAGTCTTTGCGTAGAGTTATCTTTCTGCCTACAGTGCTTTAACCCCTCTTCTGATGAAACTCCTACTCTTATCTCTCAGATCAAAGTCACTTCCTCAGAGAGGACTTACCTGACTCCCCTATCAAAGTTGTCTTCTCTCTGATGGCAAATTGTTTTGGTTATTTTAATTCATGGGGGTTTTTTTGTTTAACTTCTGCCCCCTGAACTATAAGCTCCATAAGAACAAGGATCGTATTTGTTCTGTTCCCCGCTGTATAACCCACGTCTTGGATGCCCTCAAAAAATATTTATTGAGTAAATTAGTGAGTGAATAATCTTTTAACTTGATTTTCAATTCACATTTTTCTTTTGAAGTGATATTACAGGGTGATGAGGATAAAAGAGAAATAAATATCAGAAGTTGGGTTGTAAACCTTTAAAGTCTTAGCTTATTTTTAACCATACTGAGAATAGCAGTCTTTGAACTATTTAAGTAAATATGATTATGACTACATATTAAGTCTCTGAACCAAATGTATTACCTCCAACAACCTGGAGAGGTAGAAGCTATTTGTATTCCTATTTTGCAGTCATGAGAACTGGGTTCTTTGCCCCCGTCCCTGAGACTTCTCCCATTCATTCACTTGTTGAGCGCTTTGCTATTTGTCACACACTCCAGTAGTACAGCACTAAACACGAAAGGTACGGCTTCCTTCTCTCAGATTATGTACTGGACCATGCACAGAAATAGCACAATGCATTCTGGCATGTCATTGGTATTCAATAAATAAACAACATGAACCAGTTACGAAGGAGGAGAGGGAAGAAGAGGAAATAGAAAGAAGATAGACTATGAATGAGTCCCTTCAGACTTTTAAGGGTTCTACAATATTGCTACAAAACTGGTGTTTATTATATGACCTGCCCAGGAGACACATGGTTTGCCATTCACTCTGCAAAAGTGTGGAGTACAGAAGGTCACCAAATACTCCAATATTCTAATTTTATAAAAAAATCAATGATAGAGTTATTAATGGGGACACATGGCAGCCACAATGATCTTTCTAAAATGCAAGGGAAACCGGGCGTGGTGGTGCACATTTGTAATCCCAGCATTTGGGAGGCTGGGACTGGAGGATCTGGGTTCTCGGCCAGCCTCAGCTGCTTAGTGAGATCCTCCACAACTTAGTGAGACCCTGATTCAAAATAAAGAATAAAAAATAAGGCTGGGGCTGTAGCTCAGAGGTAGAATGCCCCCAGGTTCCATCTCCAATACCACAAAAAAAAAAAAAAAATGCAAGGGAGATCATGTCTCTTCCAGGATGTATAACTTTTAGAGCCTTCCCATTGGCTTTAGGAGAGAGTTCAATCACTCTCATCTCCTTGACATGGATTATCAGAGCCTGACTCTCTTTCTAGAATCACGCCTTTCTTCTACTGACTTCGCTTGGAGGGGAGGCTTTATTTGTATGAAAATATGAACTACATGAAAAATATTAGCATTCTGGGGACCAACATATAAATTATCATAAATGAGTTAAAGAATGAGTAAAAAATGAAAGATTTCATTTTGATTTTTAAAAAATTATATGCAAACATCAAAAAGTCTGGAAGACCACCAAAATATTGTTATTAATAATAATTGTAACTATGTTTGATTTTGTTTTTTGTACTAGGAATTGAACCCAGGTGCATTCTACCTGTGAGTTAAACCCTCAGCTCTATTTTATTTTTCATTGTGAAACAGTGTCAAGCTAAGGCTGGCCTCAAACCTATGATCCTCCTGTCTCAGCCTCCTGTACTGGGATTACAGGAGTGATTTTTATTTTCTTTATTATACCTTTTGGTGTATCTAAATTTCTATAAGTAAATATGACTTTTATGATTTTCTAAGTTATAATTATTAAGCAAAAGTAAATATGACTCTTATTTGGATAATAACCTGTATCAATAGCCTTGCTACTTAAAGTTGTTCCTTTGTCCTATAGAGTTCATTATATAGTCAATATATCATTATATAGTCTATTATATGATTGTATTTAGTCCTGAAAAAATGTCAAGAAGAAAGGGAAGTATGATATTCTGACTCCTAGTGGATTTTTAAACAAAGCCAACCCTGTCAATGAGGAGGGAGTTGATGTAGCCCCACAGCCTGCGAACCTGGAGTCTAACATGGGTGCTTCTCAACATGTTTATTTTTGATGAAGTCTTACCAGGTTTGGAGAAAAACAGTACTCTAGGAAGAACTAGAATATGCATCCCACCCTGCCTTACCATAGTCTCACTGGCTCCCCTCCCTTTTCTCTATCTCCCCATTCCTATTCATAAAAGAGAGCATGGTGCCTCTCCTTTGGCTTTATTTTCATGATCTGTTTGCACAAGCCTAATCTACAAGGCCAGCTGGAATTGAAAGTTCTGTTTTCCCCTCACATCTCCTGTCTCTCCTTCTCTCCTATGATGATAACACCTCACATACGTAAAGCATTTTCCAGAAGGCTTCCCCATACATCACCTCACTGCATCCTCCCAACACAGCTTTGAGGTCTCCACATCAGATAGCATTACCCCCATTTTAGAGATAAGGAAACCAAAACACAGAGGGGGTACATGACTTGCCAAAAATCACAGTTAGTTGCTGATAAAGACAGGACTAGAATCTGGGGCCTTACAGAAAAGCCCAGAACCCTCTGCCGCTTTTTACTTTGATCCTGTAGTCTAGCATATGACCTACTGATAGGGCTCGGAAGAATCTAAAACTGGTTACAAAGTAAACAGACAAAAGCAAGATTATGGGTTCGATTTCTAGGTAGGCCCTTGGTGATCCAGGCCCAAGGCATCTCTGCCCTGGCATGTGCTAATACATTCCATAGGCCTGCAAATGCCAGGTCCTAGTTACAAAGGGACTCGTTGAGAGTGTACAAATTCCACCAGCACAATGAGTTGAATAATTTAGTTACTTATTCTTTGAAGACCATACAGATATACACATAGATGATGGTTACTATGAATACCCTACTGAATCTGTTTCTATAATTAGCATTTTCTCTCAAGTTTTCTTGGGATAGTACCAATCTATGTCTATTGTTCTGGCACAACTGTTAAATACTCTCCCTTTCACTTCCAAAAATGTCCCAGTGTGGAGGATAATTTATATGGTCATCCTATATACACCCTACAGAGAACAAATGAGCAATCTCAGCAGACACTGAACAGTATTGATTTTCAAAGTGGCAAGCCCCAAATGTTGTAAGAAGGGTTAGTGTTATTGAAATACGCTGCTGGAAAAATTCCCAGTATTAAATGGCCTTCGCTAAAGACACAGTAAGACACATACCCCTTTGTGTTACGTTGAGCTCAAGTTTTAAAATGTAGTGAAATTCTGGCTAGCTTCAATCCATTTGCTAAATGATTTGGGGTTTTCTGCACTTCATCCCCTCACCTGATATTATATCTTTGTCTCATGGCTTATCAGCAGTGTTCCTTTCCACATTCATTTTTAAAATGAGAAAAAACAAATTGGAATTCACATTGTTTTGGCTTGAAATTATAATGCCTCTTACATTTCCCAAAGGAAATCTGCCAAGGCAGTGGCTTAGAATGATAACTATTTGCCAAGTGGTGAGAGTTAAGATTTTTCATGGTAATCCCAAGTTAGGCTTCCTGAGCTGGTGCAACCTCCTCCCACTCCAGCCCTTTTTTATTTTTTATGGTGAAGTAGGGTCCCACTAAGTTGTTGAAGGTCTCCCAAAGTTGTAATATGGGGAGAAACCTGCTCCCGAGTCACTGGAAAATCAGAGAGGATGCTGTGGCTCACACGATTGATGGATGATTATATTTTGCACTCCTTACAAATCCCAGTACTGCTTCAGCATAAAGGCCTGGTTCTGTTCTCAGGACACTTACAAACTTGCTCCTAGAGATAGTACATATACAAGATAGTACATATCCAATGCCAAGAGTGTACACTCAGCGAGCAATATGCGTTAACAGAAGGAGAGTGGTGTGTTGGAGTAGTCAGAAAGCAAGTTAGCATTAATACTGTTTCCCCAGGGAAAACTCCGGACACCTCAAGAAAGTTATGCAACTGCTTTTCTAATG
>PVLC010006847.1:54257-66998 GCA_004027655.1 Graphiurus murinus
TTTTTTTTTTTTTTTTGCAGTACTGGGGATTGAACTCAGGGGCATTCTACCTCCGAGCTACACCCCCAGCCCTATTTTTTATTCTTTATTTTGAAACCGAGTCTCACTAAGTTGCGGAGTGCCTCACTAGGTAGCTGAGGCTGGCCGCGAACCCAGATCCTCCGGTCTCAGCCTCCCGAATGCTGGGATTACAAGCGTGTGCCACCACACCCGGCTTGATCCTTTTTTAAAAAAACAAAACTGTTTTCCCCTATTACTGTAATGGAAAAGCTTGTAATTCTTTCTGCAATGTACATATGTGTGAGAGAGAGGTAATGAAGAGAAGGAGTGAGTAAGCACATCACCAACACACATCCCTGCAGAAAACAGACAAGAAGAAGCAGAGTAACCTCAGGCCCTTTGAAGCAAAAATTTAGAGCTGGGCATGGTAGTGCATGCTTGTAATCCCAGCATTTGGGAGGCTGAGACTGGAGGATCCAGGTTCGAGGCTAATGAGGCACTCCGCAACTTAGTGAGACCCTGTTTCAAAATAGAGAATTAAAAAAAAATAGGGCTGGGGGTATAGCTCGGAGGTAGAATGCCCCTGAGTTCAATCCCCAGTACTGAAAAAAAAAATTAGCTATTTGGTGATAATATATCTCCTTTGCAATAATTTATTATCCAGGACCAGACACTCTGATAAAGATGTTTGCTCTGCAGGAATATCTAAATTGGGAACATGACTGCCATAGAGAAAATCTATAGAAGGAGAAAAGAGAGCTAACATTGGTCAAAGACCTACTGAAGCCAGACACTAGACTACATGCTTTACACACACTAATCCTTAGATGATCTTCCCAGCTAGTTCTGTTTTCAAATGAGGAAACAAATGCTTATAGAAAATATTATACTCAGCCGGGCATGGTGATGCATGCTTGTAATCCTGGTACTTGGGAGGCTGAAACACGAAAATCTCAGGTTCATGGCCAGCCTCAGCAACTTAGTGAGACCTCTGCAACTTAGTGAGACCATGTTTCAAAATAAAAGAATAAAACTGGACTGGGGGTATAGCACAGAGGTAGAATGTCCCTGAGTTCCATCCCTAGTACAAGAAAGAAAGAAAGAAAGAGAGGGAGGGAGGAAAGAAGGAAGGAAGGAAGGAAGGAAGGAAGGAAGGAAGGAAGGAAGGAAGGAAGGAAGGAAGGAAGGAAGGAAATAAGGAAATAAGGAAATTATAATCAACTTTGCAAAGTAGTAAAGTAGGATTCATACCAGGGCTTCGGGGTTGCAAAGCCTCTGCTCCTCTTTGTTCTCATTTTAACTGAGTGAGCTACTGTTAGCTGGCACTGCTGAAGAAGAGGATCTGATATCTGAATGTTTTTTCCACTAGGATCCTTGCAGCAGAAGATGTCCTAACTCCAGTGCAACAAAAACCTGAGGGATAACATCAGATTTGCCAGAACGGAGCTACATTCTGGCTGTCATACAGTAACCCAGGCCTGGACAGTGAGACAGTGAGACACTATTATGTCATATGCTTTCAACAGCTTCGGGATAATGGGGGAAAACAATGATATGGGTAGTTTAAAATAATAGAGGATTTTTTAAAATCCTTTGAATTTGTCTTCTGAATTAATTATGTGATTTTTTGAACTCCAAATCATATTTTTCAAATGTTGAATTACAACTATTCTGCCATTAGCTCAGTATGAGAGCAAGTCAGCCAAGAAAACCCTGGACATCTGAGAAACTCAATTCAGGGTTCACTCTCTATGCTGACAACGTGCTGGTGGCTTTGGACAGCTCACTATCTTGTCTGGTCTTTAGTTTCCTCAAGAATAAAATGAAGGAATTGAACCATAAGACTTATTTACTTACTCAGCAAATACTTATTATTAGGTATCAATACACAGGCCTGGCCCTCTGGATGTTTACAGCCTAGTGAAAGAGATGAACAAGATAATGGGCCAAATTCAGTTAACCTTAATTCAGTCCCAAATTCAGTTAACCTTAAATGTTACTCAGTGAGAATAGAGCAAAGCCAAGATTCTAATCTGATTTTCTAGACTGTTTGTTTATTATATATCAAAATCCATACTGTTTTGTTGTTGTTGTTGCTGTTTTTTATTTGGTTTTTTTGGATACTGGGGATTGAACCCAGGAGGCATTCTATCTCCAAACTACAATCAGCAGAATCTCACTAGGTTGCTGAGGCTATCCTTGAACCTGTGATCCTCCTGTCTCAACCTCCCAAGTTCTGGGATTACAGGCGTGCACCACCACCATGCCCAGCTCCCATACAGTTTTATGTCACAAAACTAATTAAATCATAATCACCGTTTTTCCTAAGCTCTTAGAAGACTAGTAAAAAATGACTCAGAAACCTGGTGTGGTGGTGCATGCTTGTAATCTCAGTACTTGGGAGACTAAGACGGGGATTCGGGTTCACGGCCAGCCTCAGCTACTTAGTGAGGCTCTCTGCAACTTAATGAGACCCTGTTTCAAAATAAAGAATAAAAAATATGACTGGGGGTGTTGCTCGAAGGTAGAATGCCCCTGGGTTCAATCCCCAGTACCTCAAAATAAAAGACTCAGAAGCAGAGGATTGCAATATGTTTAATGTTTAACAGGTATCTGTTGGTTGGATCAATCTAGTTATTTCTCCTTGATAGGTTGCAAAATTTAACCCTAATGTTCAGAAGCCTTGTGAACCTCTAAATTCTGCTGTGAGTTTATTAACCTATTAAATATGTAAAACAAAAGTTTCAGGTTAGGAAAAGATGGCATTTTACTTGAAGTAGAAATGTGTGGGTGGTGAGGAGAGATTCCAAACTTAAAAAAAGGTTGAGTTTCCTAGAAAGTTATTTTCTGGTATAAGAAATGCTGTTTTCAAATCAAGGAATTCCCTGAGCTTTCTGAAAATAAACCGAAAGAAAATAATAAAATTCACTTCAAGCCTCAGAGTCTATTGCTTCTGGGCTCACTTGGCATTTCTTCTCCTCCCTAGGGATTCCCAGCTCTCCCTCAAAGAGGCTCAGGTCCTCCAGGAGTTTGGCAGCCTCCATGCACTTCCTGGTACCCGCCCACCACGCCCTGTCTTTCAGAGTTCCCTGCTTCCTGTCTGGAAATAAGCTTCTTCACAGGACACACAGGAGGTGGGACATTTCCTGGTCAAGCCCCCTGAAGGTAAAAGTTGTTGGTTCCTCTGTTTCTTTACAAGTCAAGACACCTGCTGTACTTAGTTAACCATAACAATTAAATATAGCAAAGACTGAGCATCCTTCCTGTTCATTGGTTTGTTTCTGTTTGAAGCACAGTATTTAGTTATATTTCATCATTCTCAGATGTAACCAACTGTTGATTATCTTCCCAGAATTCTTAACTCTTGATTTTCTTTGGGTAATCCATGTCACACATGAGGCACAGCTTCATTAAATTAGTCATACAAAGCGTGTGTGTGTGTGTGTGTGTGTGTGTGTGTGTGTGTGTGTTCTGTGTGTGTCTGTGTAACTAGGGACTGAACCCAGGATATTCTGCCACTGAGCTACATCCACAACCCTTTTTATTTTGAAGTAGGTTCTCACTAAGTTACTGTGCACTGGCATCAAACCTGCGATCCTCCTGTCCCAGCCTCCCAAGTACTGTGTTTACAGACATCTATCACCATGACTGGTTCTTTCCTGTATTTCTGATCATTGTAAACATCCTAACCTTTTTATAAGCATGGAGGGAATTAGTCTGACGGTAGAGCTGACATGCTGAAGGTGGCAGAGTAGCAATTAGGAAAGAACCTGGGTCTGGGAACTTACCAAAAATGAAGATGCCTGGCTTCAGAGCCTCTTAGAAGAAATAGGAAGATTTTCTAATTGTTTAAAGCTCCTGGTACACCATAAAACTGATGAATGGACCCATGGGGCAGCTCTCTTAATTAGTGTGCGATACCAAGAAACCAGGCATGGAAAAATTTAACAAGATAGAAAGCTTTAGCTGTCCAGGCAGTTGCAATTCTGGCTGCAATATAATGTAATTTGTCTTCTGGTCTAGCCACTCATTGGATTTGGGATCATGAATAAATATTAAAAGAACTATTAGCATTTTTAGATTTTATAAGCAGCACCCTACCTCCCAGGATTCCCTCAGTTTGGACACAGTAAATCCAACATCTGCAGGTCCATGGAGCTGCAGTGCCTGGTTAGGTGGAAGAAGTTCTCAGCCCCTACCCCATGGTTGGGGATGTAGATCAGTAGTAGAGCACATGCCTACCATGCTCAAGGCTCTGGGTTAAATTCCCAGCCCTGCAAATAAAATAGAATAAAATGAAATCCAATATCTCGCAATTTCAGCAGTTCCTGGGTTTTTTGTTTGTTTGTTTTTTGGGTTTTTTTGCGGTACTGGGGATTGAACTCAAGGGCATTCTACCTCCAAGCTACATCCCCAGCCCTATTTTTTATTCTTTATTTTGAAACAGGGTCTCACTAAGTTGTGGAATGCCTCACTAGGTAGCTGAGGCTGGCCGCAAACCCGGATCCTCCAGTCTCAGCCTCCCCAAATGCTAGGATTATAAGCGTGCGCCACCACCCCCGGCTAGTTCCTGGGTCTTATTACTTCGACTGTAGTGAGATTCTGGTGCTCAGCAGATACTACTGAGAGATGCTGCTGAGAATGAGAGCAGTACGGGGGGTCCATGGAGCTGCAGTGCTTGGCTAGGCAGAAGTTCCCAGCCTCTACCCTGTGGCAGCACAATGTCCAGCCATGAGCACCAGTACCCGTCAGAAGATCACCATGCCCAGGGGCTCCCAGCACTGCCTGTCAGGATGGGTAAGGACCCATTGTGAGCATGTGTGAGACCTGCCTTAGCGACTCCCAGAGATACTTGAAGGATATGGCTGGGATCTGGGAACCAAGGTCCTCCCGCCAACAGGTGGGAGCAACAGCAATGGAAACTTGAGTGACTGTTGTTTCTGTCACTTCATCCATATGCACAGGTGGCTGAGATAAAAACAACTGAGAAGAAAGCTAGCCTTTGTAGCCCATTAAGAAGGGAGCTAGTGTAATATTTTAATGAAAGTTCCTGTGAAGTAATAGGTCAGTAGTTTAGAGAGAGTATGAAACTTCTCTTTTTGAGTAATTTTGCTTTAATTCCACCCAAGCAGGACCATAATCAAAAAGATAAATGCAGGTACCATTTTTGGAGGGCTACAGATCAGATCGGCCTTAAAATAATTCTGGTGACAAAAATCATCACCTCAAACTCTACTTAATATTTTAAATCAGATCAACTAAAAAGAGAAGAATTGCCGAGATTCAATCATAGAGGATTTTTAGGTTGTGTAGCTTCAGAATAATTGACAGGGACTGTAAAACTGGAAGAATACTAAGCTTCTCTCCTGACACTTGGAATCCGTGTTGAAATGATATCCTAAGTAACTGTGTTCCCAAATCTACTGTTATTGTTGTTTCTAACCCAGACTACCCGTGGTGCGTGAATGTGTGTGTGTGCACATGGGTATGTGCATACATGCATGCATGCCTGCGTACGTGTGTGTGTGTGTCTTTCAACAATTCAAGGTCTTAATAAGTAGCTTACCAGCATAACATCTCTCTTACTTGGCTCTGATGGATTTTACCAAAAGAGAAAATAAGCGGTCAAACCCATATTTGCCTAAAAGAGAGGGCAATTTTCAGTCAAGACTCTAATATCAGAACAAGAAGGAAACAATGTGAACCCTTCAAAATGAGATTTCAAGGTGGTCTACAAAAATATTCATGGCATAATTAAGAAAAGTTTTAGCTTCTTGAATATTATTAAATAAATGAATTTCACATGTTAGGGTCACTCAGAAAAGGGTTCAGGTAAATGGGAAATGGTTACTTTTATCATATTAAAAATGGCCATTCTGAAATATGGAGCAGGGAAATACTGATTATAACATGGCCTAAGCCAAGTTTCTACTGTATTTATAAATGAACTTTAAGGGAGGGGTCATTTAATATCAACAGTTATCTCCAAATAAATGTCCTAGTCGCTGGGGTTAGTTTGTAAGTAGGTGAGGTTTTTGCCAGGGTTAGGTTCCAGAAGCAGAAACATTAGAGTCCAAGGGAGCATGAGGCAGAGTCTGAGTGAAAATACAGAACCATATTCAAGAGGTCAAGTGTGGATTAACCTGGAAAATCCAGTCCAACCCAAGATCAAGGGGCTGGCTCCAGGTCAGAAACAAGAAAAGAAGCAAGAAGAGTAAAGGTAAAGTGGGAAAAGACTAGATTCAAAAAAGTGGAATTCAGAAAGTTTACTGTGTACAAGACAGGGCTCTACTATTGGGTTCTGCCATACAGGCTTGAATGATCAACCTGGATTAAAGGAACAAATTATGGTGAAATAGAATGCTCCATAGGAAATTAAATGCCAGAACAACTCTGGCCTCTATATCTCCACTTTCAACTATCTCAATTATCAGTGCCATTTCTCATACACAGAATATGGAAGAGGAAGGGAAATGATTCCCAAATGTAGACAGTCATCTCAAAACCAAGTAATTTCTTCAAAATAAAATTTCCAACAGAGTTCCAAATGAAATGTAAGAAAGGTTTAAAAGGAAAAATAATGAAACACATCACTTCCAATAAGAAAAAGAAAAGCAGAAAATATGCAAATATTTTTTTATCACTAGCTATGAGCCACTCGTATGATTATCCCTAGGTCTTTACAAGAAGAAGCAAGACTCAAAGATGTTCATCCCCAGATAATCTAGCAGAGACACATGCAAACCCATATATGATTCCAAAGCTTCCTCTTGAGAGACTCTGGGAAGTTTCATGGAAGAAAGGGCAAGTAGTCTTGCAAGATGACTAGGAAAAACTAAAAGGAAATTGCCAGAGTTGAGCATTGCAGAAGAGAACAAAGTGAGCAAATGGAGAATGGTGAGCGATATAAATATTGTTAGAAAATGCAGAGTACGCCGGGCGTGGTGGTGCAACCTTATAATCCCAGCATTTGGGAGGCTGAGACCGGAGGATCCGGGTTCGCGGCCAGCCTCAGCTGCTTAGTGAGGCACTCCACAACTTAGTGAGACCCTGTTTCAAAATAAAGAATAAAAAATAGGGCTGGGGGTATAGCTCAGAGGTAGAACACCCCTGAGTTCAATCCCCAGTACCAAAAAAAAAAAAAAAAATGCAGAGTACTAAGTTAGTTGGCAAATATTGGGGAAGGGGGAGCAAAAAGAAGAGCCATGAGAAAGAAAAGTAGAAGGGTAAGTTGTGATCAGCACCTAGAAATGTTTCTGAGTCACCCTTGTGCTACCCATGTGTTCTACGACTGCTATAAAGTGTTCCTCCCCAAACAGATCATTTCAAGTCAAATTAAAGCTTACACCTAGTTTGGAGGATAGGAATCAAGGCTCCTTAACTTGGCTCCAATCATATATAAGGACTCTCTTGGAGCCAGGGGAAGACTGGAAACAAAGGTTGAACCTGGCAAAGATCCAGTGGAGACCTCATTCATGGGCTTTTACAGCATGTTTTGTTTTCAAAGAATGTTTCAGCTTCTGGAATATCACACTTATTTAAAATTCTATGATGTACAGTGATGAAACTCCTCAGTTCATCCCTGGGGCTCCCAGGCTGTCACATAAACTAGTGTTTTACTTCTAGCATATACCTTGGAGAGTCTGGAGACTCCTGGAGCTTTTCCATGTGTCCCTGTGAGAGACGTGGGGTTGCTGTCCCTCTGCAGGCTTCCTCTGCAGTCTGTGCCTCTGACCTCCATGCTCATCTGTTTCCTATGATTCCTACTGGGCCCCGGGGTGGAGCAATATAACACAGTACAGCATAATTCACTTTTATAGAGCGTCCTTCATACGAGCTATCACAGGGAGCTAATCAAATGCTGACAAGAAAGGGCCTGTTGCAGGATAAGATTTAAAGGGAGGAACTGATTAGTGGCTCAGGGGGGCAGAAAAGAAATTACAGATAGATGGGTTAGGAGCAGTGAAAGAACAATCCCCGCTGTGGTAAACTGTGGGTGGAGAGGAAGAGCTCAGTCTGGGGGAAAAGAACATGAAAGGGTAGGGAAGTCACTAGCACCCTAACACACTACCTATACTCTCAAGACCAACGGGGATTTGGACTTCATTCAGGAAAGTAAGTGAATCAGGTCCAAGGAATAGGAAATCCAGTCCAAGGTGATTTGAACAACAAGGAAATTTTATCATCTCACAGAGCAAGTGCTAAGAAAAAAATGGCCTGGTCAGCTCAGTGGCCCAGCAATGTCATCAAGTCCCAAGCTCTTGCCACCTTTCTCCTCAGAAGCCCTCAGTGTGCTAGATTTGTCCTCAGACCCCCCATTGCCAGGGTCACAGATGGGCTGGCTCAGTTCCAGGCATCACACCTACATACAGGAACATCTAGATGAAACAGTAAGCAATAGCAGGAGAAAGAGAAGCTATCTCTCCACTTGTTTCCTTTTAAGAATGAAGGAATCTAGCCAGGCAAGTGGTGCACGCTTGTAATACCAGCATTCAGGAGGCTGAGACCGGAGGATCCGGGTTTGCGGCCAGCCTCAGCTACCTAGTGAGGCACTCTGCAACTTAGTGAGACCCTGTTTCAAAATAAAGAATAAAAAATAGGGCTGGGGGTATAGCTCGGAGGTAGAATGCCCCTGGGTTCAATCCCCAGTACTGCAAAAAAAAAAAAAAAAAAAAATGAGGGAATCTTTCCAAAAACTCCCTACAGATTTAGCTAGGATCCATATCCAGTCTCTTTCTAAACCAAACACTAACAAGAAGAATAGGGTCATTGTGATTAGTTCTGACCAATTAAGATTCACTCCTGAATTGCATAGGAGAAGGATGGACCCCCAAATTGACCATAAAGAAGAAGAGAACAATGGCAGCTGAAATGTCAACCCACCATGTCTGCTACAAAAGAGATGATCTCAGTCAATATTCTCACTGCTTTACTCCAAAAAACAACTGACCACACAAGTTAGTGGAAGGAAGATTTATTTGCTCACATTTTTGGAGATTCCAGAGTTCATTCGATGTCAGGCCAGGTGTATAGAGCTCAGGCATGGTGGCGGGAAGCAGAGAGAAGGAGATAGCAAGGTGCTGCTCTCACATCATGGAGGCTAGAAGCAAGAGGGCTAGCAAGCAAAGGGATTCATGGACAAAAGCAGAGTCCCTGAGGCCACATTCCTAGGGACGCACCTTCTCCAGTGGTTACCATCCAGTAAATCCATTACAATGCATTTATTTACTGATTAGATCACAACTCTATGACTTAATTATCTAAAATCTAAACATTAACACATGAATTCTTTAGGGGACATCTATATTTAACCATAAAAGGGATGCAAAATGGACATTGACTATGTAGAAACCCTTGAGGGAATAGAATACATCTAATACATAACCACCTACATGATTCATATAATTTATAATTTAGGAAGATGGAGGACCTATGAGAAAGAAAGTAAGAATTTCTTGGTATAAGGGTATATTAAGAAGGGGTAGAAAGGTAGGGAATCTGAATTTTGGCCTCCTTCTAGAGTGAGAGAGGTATATTTGGGATCAAGGATTTCTGCCCTTGGCAGATGAGGCAAGGAAAAAGGAAATTTTACTTCTAGGTTAAAAAGTGGAGTGGGTAGAGTCTATGATTTTAGAGCAAGAGTGTCCTGCTTCTGAAAGGGATGGAGCAGCTGTGAAAGGGAGATATGCAGGAACACATAGCCAAATATCAATCTGGGGACATGCATATAAGAACTTCTGCAAAATCCAAAGCAAAGGGTTATGCGAAACCCATAGGAATAGGAGGAAGACACATTTTTGGTAAGCGTTGAACCAACCTGAACATTACCAGTCTGAGCTTCTCACTGACCCTGAAACTTTCTGAGTTTGAGTTCATTGACTCTGGGCACAATTCACCTTTCCAGTACTAAAAAAAAATAGGTTCCAAAAACTGTTGAACACCAACTAGCTCTTGAGAAGCCACACAGGGATGCATTGAGGGTAAATGAATTACAAACATGTAGATTAAATTTCTCCTGAACTCCATCAGAGTTTAAAGGCCAATGGAAAAAGCACAGAAGCCAAATACATTTTGGCTTTTGCAGAACCTAAAGCATTTTTAACGAGTTTGAAATCATTCAATTAACTTAAAATTCAGCTGAGTTCTTTCTCTCAAACCTGGCATTCTGCCTGGTGACATATATACAGCTGTCAGTCTAGACCGGCTTTACTTTAGAGAGAAAATTGTTTCTGATTTTTCATATGAACTCCTTGATCCAATGTGATCAATGGTAGCTAATACAAATATCATGACAATGACAAAATTATTATTCTGGTAACCTGTAGTACAAATTGTAGAACTCAAAATTTTGTACTCGATATCAGGCAGAGGATTAATACCCTACAAGCTAAAAATAAAAGCTATCTCTTCTAAATGAAAGCTCTTTCATTTAGGAGAATATAAAAGCAATCTCTCTTAGAAAAAAATAAAGCGGTCCCTTCTAAAAACTGAACATTTCAAATGCTTGCGGGTCTGTAGCAGGAATCTATGTGTCATTCAATCACTTATGGATGCTGAGTGTGAACCAGGCCGCTGGTGCTAGTGGGGATGTGAAATTAGATGCTTATCAGTTTGCCGCTTGTTCTAGATCAAGGTCATTTGACAATTTGCTCAGTGGATTATGCCATAAGTTCTCTTTCATGGCCTTTTTTCCCTCTTCTTTGGAGTTAGTGGCTATCCTCTTTAAGTCTATTTTCTTTTGTTGTCTCTCTCTCCTACCTTTCAGCCACTTCCATATCAGACTATCTTTCTCAGATATGCATACTTCCTTCTTCATAGAAGATATGCAAACACTGAGAAGTTTAAATATCATTAATCCTTTTACTTCACCACCAGACTCCCCTACTGGCTGGCTACCTCAGCCAAAGCTCCTTCCCCTTTCCGATCTGCTCAAAGTAAAACTGAACTAACCTTGGTTTAGCACTCCTTAATAACCTGGCTTGACCTACATATAGAATTTGGAGGGTTTTAATGAAAAAGCAAAGGTTCTCCATTTCTCAAGCCACCATCCATGAATATGATTTCTTGAACCTGAACTTGATTTGAGTTTTGCATTCAAAGCTATATTCTCTTGGGACACAGAGTGCAGCCAGTCAGTGCTGAATTAGGGTTTTGTGATGGTCCTTTGAATAAAACTCAAGAAATAGTTATACATTAACTGATTATATCCAACTTTGGCTGAACACTGTGTGTGTGTGTGTGTGTGTGTGTGTGTGTGTGTGTGTGTGTTTTACTGGGGATTGAACACAGGGGCGTTCTACCTTCAAGCCTCACACCCAGCCCTTTTTTATTTTTTGTTTTGAAACAGAGTCTCACTAGGTTGTTGATAGTCTCATTAAATTGCTGAGACTTGTCTCAAACCTGCAGTCCTCCTGTCTCAGCCTCCTAAGTACTGGGATTACAGGTGTGCATCACTACTCCCAGCTGGCTGAACACATGAGGGAGTATGTAATTTGACTGAGCAGCACCACTAAGAAGTAGCAGAAAAGTAAACCCTCAGAGATCTGTAAGAGTTCAAGCCTGAACTGCCAATAAGCATGTCTCACCGCATCTAGTAAAGCAGAGAGGGGGTGCTGGAGTTCTTTAGCTGGGGTAAGAATGTAAGAGCTAGAATTTTGTTTTGTTAGTCTTAATTTAGTTATGGGAAAGGAATGACACTTCAGGGAAAAGAACCAAGTTTTTTTTTTTTTTCAATTAAATTATATTTTATAAGAAGCCCTTATGAAACCGGGGGGGGGGGGGGGAATCTTGCTTAGCCTCTCTCCTTCAAACAAATACTAAAAACATCCTTTCTAGTTCCTGATGTGGGGAGATGGCTTAGGTGATTATTACTATAGAATGGCCTGTACTATTAAAGAAAAACCTAATGAGGAATCTACTGGGATCCTCCTGCTTCAGCACAGAAGACTCCCTGCAGCAGGAGAGATGACATCCAGTGAAAAAGATCACAGATCCTGAATTTTCACTGGGATTTGTGTTTGGAGAAAGAAATAGGAGAAAGGCATGTGACTGAAAGAAGAAGACAACTGGTGACCCTATTTTCATTGCACAAGTCCTAGGAAATTTTCTCCCAGAGCCAAAATAAAGCATTCCTCTCCTCTGTTCTTTCTGCAGAAGATTCCAACCAGGCAATGGATGTTCACTCCTTTTCTTTAAACCACTTCCTTTCCCCTTCCTCTGGCCACCCCCAACCAAAAGTACTTTCCCTCGGCCAACACACTTTATGGTCTCCACAACAAGCAGACTCACAAAGCAAATGAATAATTTGGAATATGACAAGTATTTCATCTGACTCACAGAATGAAACAAGTAAAGGTGTCTGCTGCCAAAATGGAAACACTGTCCGGAAAAATTCTTGAAAATATTCCTAAAATCTCAAATTGGATAAGTGAATAGACCCTGAGGAACAACTTGGAATTTCCCAAAATATAAACAAGGTGAAATTTTTAAAAGTGTTTAAATGATGGAAATAAATATTCAGATGCCTCTATGTAAAGGAACTTTTTTGTTTCTTTCCTCTTCTAACATTTTTTGCTCTTTACAAGTGATCTGCTATTTAAGAAGTCCCTGCCAGGCGGAGGGGCAGTGGTGGTCCCACAATTTCTATATAGAACCTTTCGGGATACTCTCTGGATATTAGGGGAGGTTAGAGACTTGAAGACTATATTAGGATTCTTTAGAGAAACAGAACGAACTGGATGG
>PVLC010006848.1:0-14854 GCA_004027655.1 Graphiurus murinus
GCCTCCCCTTTTTTTTTTTTTTAATTTTGAAACAGAGTCTCACTAAGTTGCTGAGGATCTCACTAAGTTGCTGAGGCTGGCCTCGAACCTGAGATCCTCCTGTCTCAGCCTCTCAAGTACTGAGATTACAGGTGTGCTGCCATGCCCAGCTGGACGTTTTTTTCTTTATCCTTCCCCATGAAGTCTGAATTCCACAGACTCTCTGTGTGTATTCCATATGCACATCTTTTTTTCTTTATAAATAGGAGGAACATCACCCCTGCCTGAGAGTGAATTTTGCCCTGGTGAGAATGCATTACTTATGCCCTTAGCATATGCTAATTTATTCAACAATGTATCCAGTGTGCCACACACCAGGGGCCTGCATGCCTCACCTGTCCTTCTATGCATCTGTCCTATGGCAGCCAGGGTAAGAGTAGGAGGCACAGCTGGACAGCGGTGGAGGCCTGGGGGAGCTGCTGGCTGCCGAGTGCACGTGTTTCCCCAACACCTCCCAAAGTGCTAGATTTGTGCTGTAGGCTCCAGCCCAGACTCCTGTGAGCTGGCCTGGCACGTGGGTGCCCTTCTTCCCTTTGTTAGAGGAAGAATGCCTTCCGAGTGGAATGCAAGAGTTCCTATATGGCTAAGACTCCTTGAAGCCAGACTCAGCATGCAATGCAGCCACTCAGCCCACTGCAGACCTTGGTTTGAGAGGACTGTGAGAGGGAGGGGGAGGGTCTTGGGGACTCCCTAGCCAAACCTTGCACTTCTCAGATGAGAAACCTGGGTCTCAGAGGGACCGACTGACCACCTGGTCCCACAGCAAGCTCGAGGCACTAGGAACCAGGCCCAGCCTCCAGTGCTCTGGCTGGGAGCTGGCTTCTCCCCACCCAGCCTGGTGTAAGTGCAGGGGCGTGGGTGTTGTCCGTACACACAGCCATGTTGGTACAACAGGGCCAGGCCTTGGGCCTGCCGGTCAGGTGGGGCCGCTCTTCTCACCCTCAGAAGGCCTACCCGGACGCCCATTCAGGAGGCTGTGGGGGCTCCTAGGCATCAGGTTCTGAACCCAAGTCTTAGAATCTGCAGCCAAGGTGGCTGGGCATTGAGGAGCCGCTCCTGTTAGTGTGCTCCTTCCTGTGCCTGAGGCTGGCCCAGCTCTGCTGCCTGTGGAGCCCAGCAGCCGGCCCCCCCACGGAAGCTACGGAAGCTACGGAGGCTACGGAAGCTACGGAAGCTAAGGAGGCTACGCTACCTCTCCTTCCTGTCCCCAGGCTCCTCGCTTTCTGCGGTGCCTGGCTGTGGGTAAATTCAGGTCAGAGATATAGGCCTCCTCAACTGTTGGCTTTGGTAGGTCCCTTCCTCTGTTGGGCCTCAGTTTCTCCATTTAATCATTTACTTATTCTTGCACACATTTATTTATTTATTTATTTATTTATTTATTTATTTATTTATTTATTTATTTATTTATTTATTTATTTATTTTTGTGTAGTACTGGGGATTGAACCCAGAGGCATTCTACCTCTGAGCTACACCCCCCAGCCCCATTTTTTATTCTTTATTTTGAAACAGGGTCTCACTAAGTTGCAAAGAGCCTCACTAAGTAGCTCAGGCTGGCTGAGAACCCGGATTCTCCCATCTCAGCCCCCCCGAGTACTGGGATTACAAGCGTGTGCCACCACGCCCGGCTCTCGCACACATTTAATATTGATTGAGCACTTACTGTATGCTGGGTCCTATTCCAAGTGTTGACAAGGCAGTCGTGGGTGAAACAGATAAACCCTTGCCTTCTGGAGTCTGCGTCTTCCATGTAAGCTTCTTACATGAGGTGGTTGGACACAAGGCCTCCCAGTGTCCCCGCCTTCAGTGAGCACAGAAGATGAGGTTTTCAATCCCCCCCCCCCCCCCCCCTCACCTTTTTTTTGTTACTGGGGACTAAACCCAGGAGCATTCTACCTCTGAGCTATACTTCTGGCCCTATTTTATTTATTTGAAACAGTCTCACTAAGTTGCTGAGGGCCTAAGTTGCTGAGGCTGTCCTTGAGCCTGCGATCCTCCTGTCTCAACCTCCCAAGTACTGGGATTATAGGCATGTGCCAACACACTCGGCTTCTGCTCCTTCTTTTATAAGCTGCGTGCCTATGGATGTTTCTACATTTTTTGAGCTGCATCTGATTCAGAGAGTGGGGCACCCCATGGCCTGGAGAAGCCTTTTGTGCATGGAGACTACGTGGCAGGACTGCCCCACACAGCCCCAGCCTGCCCTACCAGAACCCACGAGAGGGGGCTTCCCCCAGGGGTGGGCGCCTTGGCCACCTGCACAGGGCCTGTGTTCCCCGAGTTCCTGGCCTTCTAGACCACAGCCTTGGAGATTTAACTGGCCACTAAGGAGACAGGAGGTACATAAGGGCCGCTCCACATCTGCCCCATAAGCAAACTTCCTGCTGTGGCCCGAGCTCAAGCGGCACCTGTACCCTGCCCTGCCAGCTGTCACCTGCTGGGGTGGCCCCAGGCATCCCCAAAGCCTGTCTCCGATCTCCAGGGCTTAAATGATCTGGGGAGAGCAGGGCATGGCCAGAAGGGGAGAGGCCAGGAGAGGAGAGGCTCTGGAAGCACCTTACTCACATTTTTCTGAGTGGTGTCAAAGTTTTTCCTTTTCCTCACTGCCTCTATTATCTTTATTATTCCATTTTTTGGGTGAAGAGAAAGAGATTCATAGAAGGAATAGACAGGACCCAGGTCATCCAGCAATAGAACCCAGCTTGCCTGTCTCCAGGAGCACTATTCATGTCCCTCCCCCCTGCAAAGGATACTGGAAACTCAGAGAGGGCACGGGCCCCATTGGCCTCCTCAGCTGCAGGGCTCCTGGCTGGTGCCTTGTATCAAACCCAGCCTGTCATAGGAGCGGCGACCCTTCCTCTCCAGTGGGCTTCTCTGAGGGCTGCAGTGGGCTTGGGCCCAGAACTCATTGCCAGGGAAGGACTGTGTCCCCAGCGGGCATTGGGTGCTCCCAGGAAGGGCGGCAACAGGTTCACAGCATGGGCCCTTGGTGCAGATCCCATTCCCTACCTCTTCTGTCCTCAGGGCTGACCTCTTGCCACTGTTCCCTCCCTGGCCTAGACAGCAAGACCGCTGGTACAGAGGGAATTGATTCCCCAAACTGACCCTGGGAAAGTGACTTGGTGGTGCTGAGCCTGTGTGGGCCTGCCATACAGGAGCCTGTGATGACAGTCTTGTCCCCACCTCACCTCACCAGAGCCCTTTGACAGCTCCTATTTATCCAGCTCGTGCTAAGTGCCTTCTTGCATTATCTCACTTAATTTTCACACTGTCCTAGGAGATGGGTACCATTATTGTCTCCATTTTATAGATAGGAAAATTAAGGCCCCGACTAATGGTGTTACTGAATCATGATCTCCCACCAAGAATAGGGCAGAGCAGGGAGCTGAACCAGCCCTGGCATGACTCCACATTGGAAGTGACCCTCAAGGTCACCTAGTCAGCCCCATGTCTGGAAGTGTCCCCCAAAGCTATAGCAGCCAGAACCTTGGACCAGTGACACTTCCACCCCACAGGGCCTGGGCTAGGAAGGGGCACTAACTGCCTGGAGATGACCCGCCAGGGCTTGAGAGGATGAGGGGCAGTCTTCTTCCTGCCACCTCGCTGTGGCTGGGATGCAGGTGATCTGTGCATGGAATCTGGCCTGCAGGAATGGTCTTTGCTTCAAATCCCTGCAGGGTAGTTCACTTGTCCAGGGGGGCAGGGGCTGGGGTGAAGACTCACAGAAAGCTAAGTTGTACAGGGACAGAAATGGTTGGCTTTGGAGGTAGTAAGCTCTCCATCTCTGGAGGCATGCAAGCTGAGGTAATCACTAGGCAGACTTCCCATATCCAAGTTTTAAGCATCCAGATGGGCAGGTGAATGGAGATCTCCTATTCTGCTGTAAGCATCACAACTCTGATCTTATAAAGGATATTTCAGTAAGCTGGGGGTCTTATGTCCATGGGCCATCACTCAGATTTCAGCAAACATCCCCAAACACCTGCCCTTGGCCCCTGGACAGCCAGGCAGTGTTCCTACAGCGACCGTGGGAGCCCAGAGCAGGGAGCGGGGCTTTGCTGGGGCAGGGACAGGAATCTCAAGGCCAAATGGGCAGTGACCGGCAGGGACGGAAAGGAGCTGGGAGGGACCTTTCCCTGCAGAGGAGACTGCAGGGAATGAGGTGGGGAGCCCAGGTTGGCAGGGACTGCCCATGCTGAGCTGCAGCTGTGTCTGTGGGGCCCTTAGGGAGCTGCAAGGATTTGGACTAGGGTCTGGAACGCAGTAGGCTTCTGTCCTGGCCCCCACTAACAGCCTTTCTTCTCTTTCTGTAGGATCGCAAAGGTGGCTGTCATTCCCACATATGAGGAGGCCATGCGCTGCTCACAGGCTGAGCAGCGCCCAGCGCCACCTGGGTACCCCACGGAGGAGGATCTGAAGTGCTATGCCCCAGGAGATGCCCTGCTGGGGACCCCAGACCTCCTGCCTCCACCCAGCTACCAGAGCCTTTTCCTTGCTCCTGAGGCTCGCTCTGGAGAGACCACACCTGCTCCAGGTGCCACATGCTCCTTCCCAGGCCAGGTTCAGACTGCAAGACAGGGAAGTTACAGGCTCCTAGCAGGCCTTGGAACTGGTGACAAAAATGACAAGTCTTTTCCAGAGTTTCCTACAGCACCTGGTACACAGTAAGCACTTGGCAAGTATTTGTTGCCAAATGCTGTTTTATGCATCTACTGCTGTATAACAAATGGCCCCTGAATTTAGTGGTTTAAAATAAATGCCTTTTTAGTTTGTCTCATGATCCTATGCACACACAGTAGGTTCCCGTGGTTCATCTGCCCAATGTGGTATTGGTGAGGCTTTAGCCATCAGAGGCAGAACTTCCAGGATGGCACACACTCCTCTGGCAGCTGGGAGATTTTTTTTTTTTTTTTTGCAGTACTGGAGATTGAACCCAGGAACATTCTACCTCCAAGCTATACCCCCAGCTCTATTTTTTTTTTTATTCTTTATTTTGAAACAGGGTCTCACTAAGTTGCAGAGGGCTTCACTAAATAGCTGAGGCTGGCCATGAACCCGGATCCTCTGGTCTCAGCTTCCCAAGTACTGGGATTATAAGTGTGTGCCACCATACCCGGCAGCTGGGAGATTTTGAGTGGCGAACACAAGGCCCTGGAGGAAGAGGCAGAACTGGCCCAAGGTCACATCCCAAGGTTAGGACCCAAAGAATATGGACTCTAGCTGAGCGTGGTGACACACACCTATAATTCCAGTACTTGGGAGGCTGAGACAAGAGGATCGCAGGTTGAAGTCAGCCTCAGCAATTTAGTGAGACTCTGTTTCCAAATAATAAAAAAATAAATAAATAAAAGGGATGGGAATGTAGCTCCAAGGTAGAATGTTCCTGGGTTCACAATAACTAACTAACTAAATAATAATAAAAAAAATACCCCTGGAAGGGTAGCTTGGAGGGAGAATATTTCTGGGTTCAATCCCCACCAAACAACAATAAAACATGGATTCTGAACTCAGACTGCCTGTGCACGGTCCATGTAGTGTGTGGTGACCTCGGACAGTGACTTTCCCTCTCTCTGCCTCATTTCCTCATCTGTAGGGTGGAATTGAGGATTACAGTGGCACCAGCCGTACCTCAGAGAGCCAGTGGAGAGGGCGAGTGAGATGGTGGGTGGACACAGAGCCCGAGAGCTGGGTGCTACTGTGGCACGAGGTAAACAGAAGTCCTTTGGCTCTGTGCAGGGGGGGGGGGGGGTGCTATCGAGTGCAGTGATTGCCAGGCCTTATCAGGAGAGGTAACCTCCCTTCACCAGGGCAGATGTGGCCTCTGCTGCCATGCCTCTTGAGACAGGGAGCTCGATACTTCCCCTTGCCTTCCAGACCTGGCAGAGATGTCTACTTTCTCTCCAGCCACAGTCTGTAACCCTATGTCTTCACCCCATCCCATTTCAGAGGAGAAAACCAGCTCAGTGAGGTGAAGTGACCTTCTCAGGGTCCCACAGCAAGCCGGGGTTCAAAGGCCTGGGGCTCTGGGCTGGCGAAGGGCAGCAGCCCCAAGGCTTGCTGTGTGCTGGGCACGGCCCTGTGCCCTCCCTCAGGCCCTCAAAACTGCTCCTTCCAGCATCTACCTCTTTTTTTTTGGGGGGGGGGGGTTACTGAAGATTGAACCCAGGGGCATTCTACCTCCAGGCTACACCCCCAGTCCTATTTTTAAATTCTTTTTTATTTTGAAACAGGGTCTCACTAAGTTGCGAGGAGCCTCACTAAGTAGCTGAGGCTGGCCGGGAACCCCGATCCTCTGGTTTCAGCCTCCCAAGTACTGGGATTACAAGCGTGTGCCACCACGCCTGGCTCAGCATCTGCATTTAACAGGCGAGACCAGTCACAGAGAAGAAAGTCAGAGCCAACGTTTTCTCCCAGGCCTGGGATCGCCCACCCACACCTGCCTGTCCCCACTGCAGATGTCTCAGCCCAGTGGCCAGAGGGAGCCCCGTCAAACCTCAGATCGGGCTCAGAGCAGGTGCCCGGCTCACTCTGAATAATGGATGCCTTGTGGGGAGAGGCCTGGTCCCCCATCTCCTGCCACTTCCTCCCTGGCCCTGCTCCCTGATGCAGCCAGACTTGGGGGACCTCTGTGCCTGCTGTTCCTCCCTCCAGCGCTGTTGGGGGGCATCCTCACTAGCCTGGTGGCTTTTGGAAGCTGTCCCTCCCCAGCACCAAGCCCTGGGCCCCCCTCAGGCCCTCCTTCCCTCCCTCCTCACCTGGGTCATCGCTTCCCCTTTCCCTTCTGGGGTTACCCAGGGCAAGGCCTTCCCTTGCTGACCTTGGGCTGGACACACTGATTTGTCAGACACTCTGCAGTTCCTAAAGGGTTAATGGTGGGCCCTCCTACCCCCAGAGTGAGGAATTTCCCCCAGGGCCAGTGAGTTAATGAGTTGCAGGTGTGACCATCAGGCCCCACTTTTCCAGGTGGAGCTGAAGGGGCAGGGGGCTGGGAGGGGAGGGCGGGGGGGGGGGGCCAGGAGAGCTTTTCTGCTTTTCTTTCTACATGGCTTATAGGAAGAGCTCAGGAGGGACAGGGACTTGCTCAAGGTCACCAGCTCCTTGGAGGCTGAGCCTAGGCCACAAGGATGTCTCCGGACCCAGGCAGGTTGCTTCTCCCTTCTGATCTGCAGTGGCCTTGCTGTGAACCCGACCCCCTGCCCACTGACAAGGAGCCCCAGGAGGAGCCACATGAGGGCCAGGGCTGCTGCTCTGCAGCCCCCAGTGGGCACCCCAGCTGCCTCCTGTCTGTTTCCTCCTGGGCCCAACTGTCCACTGAATTCATTCACGCTCACACCCATCTTGTGCTGGGTCACTGCAGACTCAGATGTTAGGGACACCCTGCCCCCCCAGCTCAGGTCTCTCCCAAGTCTTCCTTGGCCCCTGCCAGGCTTCTGCCATCCTTCATGTCTTCAGGCGACCCTTTCCCTCAGAGCTTTCCACCTTAAATCAGTCCATCCCAGTCGAAAGTCTTCCCTGCTGTGAATTATCACAGGCTTTGATCTTTCTCTCCCTAATTGAAGCAGTTGGTCATAGTGGCACATGCTTGTAATCCTAGTACTTGGGAGGCTGAGACAGGAAGATCCCAGGCTTGAGACCAGCCTCAGCAATTTATCAAGACCCTGTTTCAAAATAAAAAATAAAAAGGGCTGGGGGTGTGGCTTGGAGGTAGAATGCCCCTGGGCTCAATCCCTAGTACCAAATAAAAAAGAAGAAAAAGAAAAAATAAGCTGATTCTGTAAGAATGAGAACTCCTGCCAGGCATGGTGGTGCACGCTTGTAATCCCAGTACTTGGGAGGCTGAGACAGGAGGATCTGGGTTCGAGGCCAGCCTCAGCTACTTAGTGAGGCTCTCTGTAACTTAGACCCTGTTTCAAAAAAAAAAAAAAATAGGACTGGGTGTAGCTTAGAGGTAGAATGCCCCCAGGTTCAATCCCCAGTACTGCAAAAAAAAAAAAAAAAAAAAAAAAAAAAAAAAAAAAAAAAAAAAAAAAAAAAAAAAGAATGAGAACTCTCCCACATAACAACCGTAGTGATCCCTTTGGCTTCTTTGGCTTCTGTAAAATATCAGATGCCTTTGCATAACCCTGGGAGGCTTCCTGCCTGTTCTTCCCTCTGACCTCCCTTTGCCCTGGTCCACCCCTCTATTCACAAATACCATCCAGAGCCCCAAGGACACAGCACTGAGCAAAACAAAGTCACCACCCAATGGGAACTTGGGTTCCAGTGGGGGAGACAGACAAGAGACAAGATAAACTAACAATGTACAATAGATGGTGATGAGAGCTATGGAGAAAAATAAGTTGGGGCAAGAGGACAGGGCACCCCTTGGCGAGAGGCTTCTGCGATTTTAGAGCAGGAAGACCTTGCTGTGAATGTGGTATCTGGTGGAAGACTTGAGGGAGGTTAAGGAGGGAGCTGTGCAGATACCTAGAGGGAGAGCACTCCAGGCAGAGGGTAGAGGACGTGCAAAGGCCCTGGGTGCCTGTGCATCCCAGGAACAGCAGGGAGCCAGTCTGATCTCAGTATCCAGGGCCTTGTAGGTTGTCTGGAAGCCTTTGACTTTCACTCTGAGGAGACAGGAATCCGTTCCAGGGCTCTGAGCAGAGGGCTGAACGTGATCTGACCTAGTATTGGGGTTAGAAAGAGACTTCAGCAGAGGCCAGTTAGGGGGAGAGAGATGATGATGGGGGTCAGACCAGGGTGCTGAGCACCGGCAAGGTGAGAAGCGATGGGATTCTGACATCTTAAAGGTAGAGCCATGATGTAAGATGCGGGGGGTGGAGAGGCGAGGAGAGGACCCACATGCCCATCTGGGTGGGAGGATGGATTGGCGAGAGAGGGCAGGTGTGGGGAGAAGCCATAGCCCGTGCTTGGCACCCGGCATCTCAGCTCCAGCGACGTCAGCGGGCCCTGCCTCCGGGCCTTTGCTCATGCCAGCCCTTCTCCTGGAATGCTTTCCCTGCTCTGTCAGAAGTGCAACCACCTTCTCCAGGACTCCCTCTGCCAGTCTGTCCCTGCATCTCCCCCAACCCCTCAGTCCCCCTCTTTGCTTTGTGCAAATGCTGGAGCCTTTACATACTGTGCTGCAGAAAGCAGGACTGAGGGCCATCGATCCTGAAGTCCTGGCTTATCAGACTGCACCTTAGAGTGCACACGTAGTAGGGGCCCAGCCGGAGACTGACTGAGGACCTGGTTTGGACCCTAGCTCTGCCACTGTAGGTCTCAGTCTCTGTATCTGTCAAATGGGAAGGTTCTTTCTCCTCCCTGCCTCTGTGCGTCTTGTGGGCCGGTTCCACTCTCAAGATGCCCAGTAGACAGGAAGAAAACAGAGGTTAGCGCGCCCTCTGCTGGACGACAAGCGGCTCCTCCCCGAGGCCTCCCGCCCCTCCTCCACCACGCGGGCGAGGAAGATGAAAGGGGCGGGGGGAGCAGAAACTGCCTGGAAACTTTCCTGTGCACTGTGCACAGATTTCCCTCATTTAATTCTCATCACTACGACGATATTAGATTTGACCCATTTTTTTCTGGGCACCTACTCATCCCAGAATTTCTTACTCGTCACTCCCATTTATTTTAGGAGAAGCAACGCAGAGAAAAGGGGTAAAAGATGCTGGATCTTAGAGAAGAAAAAAAAAGGTCGCAGGAAGAAGAGCGTGCCCAGGTGACCATCAGGCCTCTCAGGAATGGCTAAAGCCAGATCCGTCTACGCTGGGATGGGGATGTGTTGGTCCTGGTCCCGCTTAGCCTGTGACTCCTCTTGGGACGATCCTGACCAATCCCTGCCACTCCCTGGACTCGGTTTCCTCATCTGTGAATTGGGGGTGATAAGCCCTCGCGGCACAGGTCGGGGGACTGCGGGAGGATGCGACAGCGGGGTGCCCAGCGCGGACTATGACAGCCACCAGGGGGCGCAAGGAGGCACTGCTTGGACTGATGGCGCCTCCAGGCTCTAGGACCGGACCTGCTGAGGTCCCCCTGGGCCTAGGTCTCTTTTTCCCGGACGGTAATCAGCTAGATGACGCTGGATTCATTGCATCCCGTCCCCGAGCCTCTGTAAAATAATGATAGTAATAGTTTCCTGGAGGGTCCTGCCCTGCGAAGAAGCAGATTGCTGTCCCTCCGTGATGTCACTTCCTGTGCAAGACCTGGGAGGTGACCCACCAGCCACCTCCAACCCACATGTGACAAAACTCTCCTGCCTCAGTTCACCCTGGGAATCAGACTCAGAGGTGACAGGGAGGTGACGACGGGGGTGCCAGTGGAGAAGCCTCTAGGGGTGCCAGTGGGGAAGGGGACTGTGAGAAGGACCGGCAGGCAGAAGGATGGGCTGTGAGCACAGGTGTGGGGTGAGGAGAGAAAATCCCCAGACCTAGGCAGAACGAATCCCAAGGAAAGCTCTCCAGCCTGCAGCAGCAACTCAGCCCACAAGAACTCCAGGGCACATTCCCTTAGAGACACTGATGGCCCTTGTCCTGCAATCCTGGGAGAGAATCTGACTCGGCCCCTCAACAGCTGGGCCTGGAACGCCACCACTAGAATGCTGTCCTTAGGACTGAGTGTCATCCCAGGCTGGGCTGCAGGGACACTGGGGAGGCTGCTGTAGGCCACTCACACCCCTCAGGGCCATTCATTCACCGAAGCCCTTTGAGGTGGGTGCGCCTCATTATAAGTAGGTCTGGATGGTGCACAGAATATGAAGGGGACCAAGGAGCCCAGGCCTGGGGAGGACTCCAGTCCTGGGAGGGATGATTATTATCTCCATTTTACAGAGAAGAAAACCCAGGCACAGGCAGCTGGGCTGCAGTTAGCAGCAGGGTTGCACCGAGGCTGGGTGCACTGCCCTCCAGTTCCAGTCCTGGCTGTGCTGCCATTCCTAGCTTGCAACCTTGCAACCTTAGGCAAGTTACTTGTCGGTGTCCTCATCTGTAAAGTGGGAATAGTGGACTTCCTTAAGTGAAGTGACAGCTGTAATGTGTCCAGAACAGCCACTGTCGGTAGATGTGGGCTCTTCCTCCTGAACCCCAGATGGGCACCTATCTTGAGGAATCTAGGTTGCTCCAGGATTCTAAGATGCCCGGTCCTGGAGTCCTCCAGAGGCTTTCTAACCTCTCTTGGCTGCAGAATTGGGCCCCGCTTCCCACGGCTGGAGGGCCTGGGGCGGCCTGTCCACCAGCTCAGCCCCACACTAGGCAAATGAGATGATGTCAAAGTCTTGGCTGGGGCCCAGCCTGTGTGACCTGCCCTCCCTCCCTGCGCCCTCCCTCGCTCACATTCACACACACTCTGGGCAGCTGGGCCCAGAGGGAAGGTGAGAGGACGAGGAGTGAAGGTGGATGGCTGGGCGCGCGGATCCACTGAAGTGTGCCACCCCCAGCGCAGCCGAGCTGGTGGCCCGGGGACTGGAACTGGACCTGAGGGGATCCTGCCCTCCCTTTAACTCTAAGCCTCAATTTGCAGCTATCCCAGAGCCGCGCCCCTCCCTGGGTGAACCAGGTGCTTACACTGGGTTTGGCACCCCCTTTCCTGGGGTGCACGGGCAGGGGCTGGCCGGGCAGGCATGGCCGATGAGAAGACCTTCCGCATCGGCTTCATCGTGCTGGGGCTTTTCCTGCTGTCCCTCGGCACGTTCCTCATGAGCCATGATCGGCCCCAGGTCTACGGCACCTTCTACGCCATGGGCAGCGTCATGGTGATCGGAGGCGTCCTCTGGAGCATGTGCCAGTGCTACCCCAAGGTAGGCAGTGGTGCACCGCTGGGTGGGGCCGGGGGCTGGGCCATGCTGTCCGTGCACCATGCCCGTCCTTCAATCTAGTCCACTTTTCCTCCTTCCCACTCTGACTCCATTCTCTTCTCTCTGCTCTCTGGAGCATCTGTTCACCCACATGTCCATCTCTCTTTGTAAGGGTTGATGAGAAGCCCTGGAATCAGATATCATGGGGGATTCACACTGGGGTGCCACTCCTGGTCCCTGCATTTGATCAAAGGCTCATGGGTGCTCTCTGCCCACTGGGCTCTCTTGCATCTGGGTGCAGCTTTCTGCAGCTCCGTTTCTGAGGCTCTGGAAGGCGAGGTCCACAGATCACAGAGGAGTCTGGACTGGAGCCCAGACGCATGTGGGAGGGCCACCTCCATCTTGGGTCTCTGCCCCCATGTCCCAGGCTGTCCAGAGCGCTAGCCTGCGTCAGGTCTACCCTGATGGCACACATGCCCTCTTTTCCAGAGTCCTGATACATTCCTGGCATGCTGAGGGATTTGGTGATGGAAGACCACTGGTCTGGAAGTTGTGTGTTCCAGTTCTAGCTCTGCCCCAGACTCTCTGTAGCTTTATTTCTCTGAGCCTTGGCATTTTCATCCACAAAATGGGGCCTCAAATATCTATTCTGCATAGCCTCATGGGTTATTATGATGGGAGATGGGCATATTTATAAACCGTAGAGTACTATGTTTAGGGAAAGGGCTGCTGTGGTTACTGTTCCTCTGTTACTGGGTGGGAGGTTTTTAGGTTACTCTGCCGCACAACCTCAGTCCCTGCTTATCTGCTTGCAAAGCATTCAAACAGAAAACACAAATGGAGGATTATTTAGACACCATGTGAGAAAGCCGTGGAGAGAAGGAGAAGGGCTGCACTCAGGGAAAGGGCCTGGACCAGTCATTCCCAAGAATGGAAAGGTGGCCCGGGGCAGTGCAGAAACACTCCAGAGATCCAGAGATCCAGGGAATGGGAAAGCGGCGTGGAGTCTTCCACGAGTCGGGTTTTACATTCGCTCTGGACACCTTCTTTATGTGTGTTACATTTGGGGTGATGGACTGCCTTTGCAAGCCGCACCTCAGTGACCCTGCATTGTTTCTCCACCCTCTTCCCACAGGGGAGGGGGCCAAGGTGAGCAAGGCTTTGCAGATGAACTTCCGGTTCATCCTGCTGACCCCATCTGCTAATGTCCAGCTAGCTTCCTAACACTCCCAACATCCCCGTGGCATGCACATGGCAGGAGTTGTAAACCTTCAATGCCAGCAAGGGGGGTGTCGTCCAAGGTCACGCAGCTGCTCAGAGACAGACTCAGGGAGAAAAGGAGAGCAACACAAAGCAAACTTGGTTTCTGTTTCTACCTACTTGGGAAACTTTGCCCAAGCCCCTTCCCTGTCCGAGCCTCAGTTTCCTCAACTGTACAACGTGTGAATTGGGAAGATGAGTGGAGAAGGGCTGAAGGTCTTGCTGAGCAGGCATCTAGGGCTCAGGCCCAGCAGCTCCCTGCACCCCAGCTCAGGAGTCTTGAGGAGGGGAGGAGGCTCAGCCTGGCCGGTGCTCTCCCAGCCCTGCCCCCTACTCGGCCAGCCTGGCTCAGAGTATTGGGAGCTGGGCAGTCTGGGCTGGTTTGCAGTCATTTACCAAGCAGTTTACAGTCAACTCTCCTCTGGCCCTGCAGGGCGCTGAGCAGAGGTCATGGGAGAAGAGGGCCTGGGGGCCAGAGCCACCCCACTGCCCCCCACCCTGCCATCATGATCCAGGGGCAAGGCCGACGGGGGGGGGGGGGTCAGGGGACAGGGCTATGCAGCATCCCTCCTTCACAGCATGTGCTCGGGCTGGGGGCAGAGAGATGGCAGTGGGGGTGGGGACACCGCCTGGTCTTAATGAGTAACTGTTGATGGGCTCCTGTGTTCCTGGCCTGGAGGCAGCACGGGGTGGAAAGCCACGCCTTCTAGTCCCACAGCCCAGTTCAAATCTCCATTTCCTCTGCCACTTGGAGGCCTGCACAGAGGGAGCCCCACCTGTGGCCTTGCACGTGGTGGTGGTAGGGAATCGGGCCTTGAGTCTGTGTCGGGGCCTGCACCATGCCCAGCATGGAGCAGGTGCCAAGGCACCAAGATATGCATTAGCACGGTGGGCTCTGGGTGGGCAGTGTGTGTCCACGTCCGTGTGTGTATGTGTGTGTGTGTGTGTGTGTGTGTGTGTGTGTGTGTGTGTGTGTGTTTGTGCACGTGCATGGACTTGGGCTGTCAGACTTAGTACAGGCTGACTCCAGGAGGGAAGATGGGGGTCCACCCCTCCTTGGTGCCTGGACCACTGTGACCCTCGGCACTCATGCCTGCCCTCCCCTTGGGCTCCTCCTTTGACTCTCATGTGGAAAGCTGCAGCGAAGGAAGCAATATAAATATAAGGGAATGGGACATGAGTGTGAGGAGAGTCACTACCAAGATGAATGAAGTTGTCTCTGTTTTTGAGAAGCTTGGCGGTCTAGTGGGAGAGACAGTCTCCTGCCTGATGGGGAAGAAGTAGACTTCGTAGAGAAGGTGAGCTGGGCTTTGTAGGTTAAGTAGGAGTTTGTCAGGAAAAAAGATGGGGAAAGACATCCAGGCAGAAGATCGAAGAAGACATGATCGAAGAAGACACATGGTAAGAGAATAAAACAAATGGTCAGTGTGTCTGCAGGAGGGAGTGTGGAGAAAAGTGAAGGAGAAGAGGAGTGGGGCTCAGCCCCTGGGGCCTGGGATGCCATACTGAGGAATTTGGGCCTTACCCTTTCATCGATGGGACAAGAAAAGAACATGGCCGGCTTTGTGGTTGGAGAAGGTTATCAGACTAATATCTGGGAGGAGAATGGTCAAGGGCAGCTGGACCAGTGGGGCGGTATCTTTTCTGGTCCAGATGAGAGAGAATGGTCATCTGGACTAAGGCAGAATTTGAACCCAAGGCTGCAGGAACTGAGAAGGCATTCCCAGCTCACCACACACATATAGTCAGAGCACCTGCTGTGGCTGGGCCTGCTCCAGCACCCACCT
>PVLC010006848.1:14954-66870 GCA_004027655.1 Graphiurus murinus
CCCCCCCCCCCCCCCCCCCCCCGTGCCTCACTCCTGCCTGCTCTGCTGGGGCCCAGACCAGGACTGAGTGGTCGAGACTCCTGTCCCTTCCCTGGGCTCCCCTCTCTCTGCTTCATCCCTTTGGGGACTGTTCAGTGTCCTGCCTAAACACAAATCTGATGGGGTACTTTTCCACTTTGGATAAAGGCTGAACTCCTTAATCTGACATTCTGGGGGTCCCCAAGGTCTGATCTCCCCTTCCCAGGTTCAACTCTGCCTGTCCTCCCTCCTCCCCATAGAGCAAGGACTGTATTCTAAGATGCCACCTGCTCTCCTCCTCTAGGCTTTCATAATGTTGATGATGATGACAGTGGTAATTGATAATAGTTATGGTGATTGATGCTTTTGATGGTGATTGATGATGGTGATGATGGTGGTGGTCTTTGATGGAGATGGTGATTATTGTGATGATTGTAATGGTATTGGTGGTGATGATACTGGTGATGGTGGTGGTGGTGGTGGTTGTGGTGATGGAGATGATGGTGATTGATCATGGTGATGGTGATGATGGTGAATGGTGGTGGTGGTGATAGTGATGATAACGATGGCAATGATGATGACTGGGCCATGAGGTAATGAAGGAGAAGAGCAGTTTCTAAGAAACACAGAACCAACTGACAACAGGGCATCCTTAGTAGTGGTGGAAGAGGTCCAGACCCTGCCTTATTTCTGGACACCTGGGGGAAGCTCACCCCTCACAGAGGTCTATGAACCCCTCCATCCACCATTCCCTTTTCCTTGTCAGGATGGAGCTTTTCTGGTGCAGACAACTGTCTTCTCACCACACTCCATGGGAAGGGATAAGGTGCTGTTTATGAACCTGATATGGTAAAGCAGGGGATCACCATGTTGGAAAAGTCCTCAGCTGAGTAGAGCAGGACTCCGGGAAGTCAGGTAGCTTAGGCTTCAGTAGCATCAGGTTATGACTTACTGAGCAGGCGCCGTGCAGGGGGGAGCTTCCTTCTTGTTACCTCCTGGAATCCTCACAGCAACCACAGGAGGTAGGCAGAACTAGCCTTGCTTGTAAAAATAGTGGTAAAATACACAAACATGCAATTTATGTTTTTGAACATGGTTAAGGGCACAGTTCTAAGTCCTTATGTGCATCCACGATGTGGTGCAACCAATCTTCAGAATACTTTCCATCTGCAAAACTAAAACTTTATACCCATTAAGTGACATCTCCACACTGTCCCTCTCCCCAGACCCTGGCAATTACCATTGTTTTTTTTCTTTTTGGTGCTGTATATTGAACACAGGAGTGTTCTACCTCTAAGCTACACCCCCAGCCTTTTAAATTTTTTGTTTGGAAACAAGAGTCTTGCTAGATTGTCGAAAGTCTCATTATGTTGCTGAACTAGTCTTACACCTGGGGTCCTCCTGTCTCAGCCTCCCAAGTACTTGGGATTCCTGGTGTGTACCACCATGCCCAGCCTGGCAATCACCATTCTACTTTTTACTTCTGTGATTTTAACTACTCTCATACCTCAGATAAGTGGAATCTTACAGTGTTTGTCTTTTGGGGTCGGGCTTATTTCACTCAGCATAATGTCCTTAACATTTATTAGTGTTTTAGCACATGTCCGAATTCCCTAATTTTTTAAGGCTGAATAGTGTTCTATTGTATGTGTTTACCAGATTTTATTTACCCACTCATCTGCCAATGGCCACTCGGGCTGCTTCCACTTTTTAGCTGTTGTGTAGGACACTTCTCTGAGCATGGAGGAATGAGCATCTCTTGGAGGCTCTGCCCATCATTCAGAAAAGGACAGAGAGGCTCTGGGTGGAAGGAAGGGTGATCTGCCTGGAACCTACAGCAAAGCCCTGGCCGAGGAAGGGTCCTCATGCGGTCTCCCAGACTCCAAGGGCAGAACTTCTGCCCACCCCGCTGTCTCCTTTAGGGCCTGACACCTCCAGCACCCAGGGCCTCTCTGAGTGAGCTGGACTCCGGAACTGCTTGATCTTTGAAAGATGTGACCTCAGCCACACTCCCCAGTTCCTGCCCCTGCAGCCTCTGGTCACAAAACACTTGACAATGACCTGCTTCCTCTCATTCCCCAGATGTGGGCCATGGATGAAGTGCCCCCTGGGTGCCAGGCACATGCTGGGCACTGGATGAAGAGCCCTGGGAAGTGAGCTGTGAGCTCAAGGACAGGCTGCTCCTGGTGTGGGGGGAATGAAGAGGAACCAGGGTGGGAACAGAGCCTGCATGTCCGTGCACCCACTGGTGCTGGGCCCCAAGCAGGCTCCTCGCTTGTCAAACAGGGAGGTCCTGCCGGGTGGGCCTTCTCTCCCAGGCTGCGTGGAGGTTTGCAGAGGCTCTGGGGGAGCAGCAGGTGGAGACAGCTAGCTGTGTTCGGCCAGCTGCAGAAAGACCCTCTCCTGTCTGCCCTGCAGGTCACCTTTGTGCCCGCAGACTCTGATTTCCAAGGCATCTTGTCCCCCAAAACCCTGGACCTGTTGGAGAACGGGCTGGCTGCTGAGATGAAGAGGTAGGTGCAGGGGGAGGCAGGGGAAGGAGAAGCAGGAGGAGGCGCCGGCCCCTCCCCTCGCTGCTGCGGGTTCCTTGGTCTTCCCACTTGCTGAGAAGGCAGTATTAAAAATCCTGGGTTTCTTGGACACAATTCTGAGACTGAAGCATTCTCATTCCCATTTTACAGATGTGGAAACTGAGGCTCAGAGAAATACAGTGGCAGGGCCTAACTCTGATGGGGAGTCAGTGATGGAGGTGGGGCCTGGAGGTGTGAGCCCTAGCCCTGGCTCTGGACACAGTCAGGACCACTTTGGCCTCAGCTGCCCCCAGGCCGTGGTCCCGAGCTCCAAAGGCTAGGGTGCCTCGGTGGGCCTGGACATCCCAAGCTCCGTCATGTCAGTTTTCAGGGCTGGGCTGCTGAGGCAGAGCTGGCGCTCCGGCACCCTGGGTCTGGCTTCTTGTCACCTCTCATTTATATGAGGTTGGGCAGGGGACCTAGTCTCTGAGCAATGATAGAGAACTGATGCCGGGGGTGGAGGGAGAGAAACACCCCCTAGTGCCTGCATCCCCGTGAGTACAAGCAGTTTCAGTCCCCTTGCCTCAGTTTCCCCATGGCACCTCCTGGAGTCGAGGGGAGGATTAAACACCGGAGCAGCCCTTGGTGGCTGTGGGTTCCTACTGCTCACGTGTCCTCGTCTGTAGAATGGGAATGATGACTTCTGCCTCAAGCTGTTGTTTAGAATAGCGGGATGATCGTGTTATAACGGGGCCTCCGTGTTATGGGGCCTTCATTAGACATCAGTGCAGGAACCCTGGTCCTGGTCGTGGGGTCAAGTCTGTCCATGAAGTCCAGGGGTGTGCTAACGTCCCCCAAAGGCTTCCTGTGAGATCTGGGAGACTGGGGCGGGAAGCACGCTGAGTGTTCATGTGAGCGAACCCCCGCCTGCTCTCTCCGCCCTGTCTGGGACAGCCCCCAGCCCCCCTACGTCAGGCTGTGGGGAGAGGCTGCCTTCGACCAGAGCCTGCCGGACTTCAGCCACATCCAGATGAAGGTCATGGGCTACAGCGAAGACCCCCGGCCCCTGCTGGACCCTGAGCAGAAGCCGAGAACCTGTGATGGTGGACAAGGCGGCCCCGGCGGCGCTCACCCCCGGCTTGAGGCTGCTGTAGTTGTCCACAGAGGCTTGGACCAGAATGAGGGAGAAAGAGCCGGAACTCAGAGCCGGCCAGGGTGAGTGCGCGGAGTGCAAGGGGTGCTGGAGTCCCAGGGCGAGGGGGTTGGGCCCCGAGGGTGGGGTCAGTGGAGGGTGTGGGACACTCAGAGGCAGCAGCTGTAGCAGACAGACGCAAATGGGCTCGGGAGTCAGGCGGGCCCGGGTGCACATCCCAGCTCCTCGGCTGTGGACACTTGGCGAGCTTCTTACTCTCCTGAGTTCCCGTTTCCCCAATGGGCATAGTCACGCCTACTACAGAGGGCTGTTGTGAGGATGGAGACAATGCGTTTAAGTGCCTGACATACAGCAGGTCCTTGCTTTCCTGGGTAGCCAGGGCCAGGAGCCAGAGGACCTGAGTGCAAACCCTGGCTCTGCCGCTGACCTGCTCGGTGCCCTCGGGCAAGTCAGTCCCCACTGCACTCCAGCCCCATTTGTCTGTGAGCTGAGCTCCTGATTCATCCACTCGTTTGCTCATTCCACCATCATTACTGGGCACCGACACCCTGCCAGGAGCTCCCCTGTCCAATGGGGGAGGGAACAGAGGGAACAGAGGGACCCCCAGTGTGACAGAGAAGAACCCTGGGTGACTGGAGAAGTGTGTGAGTGACCTGGTTTGGGTAATAACATAATGGCCCTGTTTCTTGAGTATCTACTATGTACCAGCCATCATGTGAAGTGCTTTGCGTATATTATCTGCTCTAATTCTGAGAAAGAGCCAAGGGAGTGAACAGCTGTTACCTCCCCCACTTTACAGGGGATGAAACTGAGGCCTAGAGAGGTAGGCCTGTCTAGACCCCAGCCAGGCCTTGCAGCTGGGGGCCTGGGGGTGGACCCAGGAAGTCTGACTCAGAGCTCCCCTTGTGTTCCCTCTCTCTGTCTCTGCAGACCCTCAGCCCGTCCCCAGGGCCCTGCGCCCTTGGCCTCCTTCCAGGATGACCTGGACCCAGGTTCCAGCGGAGGCAGCAGCCCTGACCCATCTCCACCCGGCATAGAGGCCTCTCAGTCCATGCCACGGGAGCCCTGGGCCTGCCGGAGCACACTGGACCGCTTCCATGACTTTGCTCTAATTGATGACCCGTCCGCATCAGAGGATGGGCCACCAGAGGGGCCACAGCGGGAGCCAGCCCTGCCCAACAACTGGCAGCGGTGCCCCAGGACCAAGGAGAAGACAGACTCAGACCCAAGCATCGAGGAGCCCGAGGAGGAAGAGGAAGACTTGTACTACGGGCTGCCAGACAGCCCAGGGGACCCCCTTCCTGACAAGGAACTGGGCTTCGAGCCCGACACCCAGGGCTGAGATGGAGCTGCTCTCTACGTCTAGCCTGACCTTCAGGGCCTCAGTTTCCCTATCTGCAAAGTGAGATTATATGGAGGGTCAAATGAGACAGCAGACCCAAGAGCATTCTGAGAATTGTAAAGGATGCATGGGGAAGGAATGAATGAATGCCATCAGTGCATCATCGCTCTTTAGATAGTTTTCTCTGACAGGCCCTCGAAGGTCGAATGGGATTTGTTGAGGAGATTTGCAGCAGCCAGGCCCTCAGTAGATTTTTCTGCTCCCCCTAAAGCTGGCCTCGACAGGTGATGCTACCAATGCTACCGGGACCCCTGATTTTCTGTGACAGTCTCGTCAGGGGCAGGCGTTGTGACCCGACTCATTCAGAGGGGACAGGCCCAGTTCCTTCTGTGGCTCCCGCTCCTCATTCACCAGGATCTGAAGCCCCCAGTGACTGAGCCCTGTCCACCTTCTGACTGTGCCCGGCAGCCCCACCTCCTCTCTCTGCTCCTCCGCCCATCCTGCTGCCTGTAGCCTCGCCCAGCTCTTCTCCTCCACAGGACACTCCCACTCCCATGGCTGCTTGGCAAAGTCATGCCCATCCTACAGATCCCTGCAGAGATGCCCTCCTTGGAAAGCTTTCCCGATGTCACCACCCCCTGCCTGGGCAGTCCTAGCTCTGCGCTCTCTCTGGGGCTTGGACACTTATCCCTGTGGCATCACCCCTGCTTCCTGCTCCAGGGTGGCTCCTGGCTTTTTCCACTATGATATCTCCAGTGGCCATAAGCCAGTGGTCACTGAGGGTATCTATAATGCACCAGGACCCAGGAACCTTTTGCAGATAACGTCCCCTATCCCCCCCCCCCACTTTTTCAACTTTTAGACACATAGTCCCTTTTTTCTCTGGCATTCAAACTCTGAAGCTTCCTATACACTGTTACCAAGCCAGACAGAAAACCTCGGAACAGCACCCACCACAGCCCTGCAGAACTTGCATTGCTCGGGGTGGGTGAAACCGAGCTTCCCAGCTCAACTCCTCTTGGCTCAGGTGACATTTACTGAGCAACTACTACCTGCCAGATGCTTAGCTGGGGTCATTAGGCGGAGACGTGAGGGACTCACACGGCTCCTGACTCTAAAGGGCTCATGATCTAGCTATCTCCCTTTCTCATAAGCTAGAAACAGTGCACAGCAGAAGCTAAGGCAGGAGCAGGGATGTTAAAAAGTGACCCAGAGGCAGCAGAGCAAGGATTGTGCAACCATTGGGGCCACCGAGGGTGGTGATGGTGTGCCTCAGCCGCCACAGGGGACACTTGTCTCTGCAGGGTCCCTCTGTGTTTTAGTCAGGGACGGTGGCAGCTGCAGAGAAGAGAGCAGCAGTGCCACCTCAAACCAGGTGCACCCTTGGCAACTGAGAGGGGGAAATGTCACTGGGTGGGCCTCTGGGGGGAGGCGAGGGTCCTGGCTAAGGAAAGGAGACGAGACGCACCCTGTGCCAGTCAGATGGGACGCCCCAATACACATGCCTTCTCCTTCCTGGGCCATTTCTACCTCTGCAGCAAAGGGTGCCAGCAGGGGCATCCTTCCTGCTGATGTGACACAGTGACAGGTGTCCCTGTTCATGCCCAGTCACGGATGGGATAAGGCAGTGTGCTTCTGTACCATTGGTCAAGGCAGGGATGCCTGTGACCCATGTCAGAGAGACTGCCAGCAGCCATGGCTGGAATAAAATGTTGCTGACATTGAGAGGGGTCACCTTTGTTCACTGGCAAATTCCTTTCTGCAAAGCCACTTGCTCCCCTCAGGGCAGGAGGAACGAGGCATACACCCCAGCTGGCAGCGGATCCCAGAAGCGGGCAGCACACACCGCCATGTGGCCCTGCAGGATAGCTGTGTGGAGTGACCCCACGCTCTGAACCACAACCGCCAGCAGAGAGACAGACGCCAGGCCTGTCCCAGGGTCTGCAGGGCCCGAAGCGCCCCCATCCTGCTGTGCAGAGAGGAGACCTCACATGCCTGGCCTGCCTGAGACCGTCCCATTTACACCCATTCTGTCCACTGTGTTACAAGTGCACCCTGCCACTCTCAAAACTGTCCCCTTTGGATGACAAGTTGTATCTTTGCCCTCCCCGCTCTGTGACCTTGGGCAAAATTTCCTCATGTGGGAACAGGAGATGACACACTTACAACTTTCTGTGTGTGTGTGTGTGTGTGTGTGTGTGTGTGTGTGTGTGTGTGTGTGTTTTACTGGGGATTGAACTCAGGGTGCTCTACCACTGAGCTACATCACCAGCCCTTTTTACTTTTATTTTCTTGTGGTATTGGGGATTGAACCCGGGAGTGCTCTACCACTGAGCTACACCTTGCTTTACTTTTTATTTTGAAACATGATCTTGCTAAGTTGCCCAGGCTGGCCTGGAATCTGCAATCCTCCTGCCTCAGCCTCCTGAATCATTGAGTTCCTCAGTGTCCTGAGCTGGGTACCCACTTTAATCTGGCAGAGTTGCATAGCAGAGGATATGATGGACACCATCTGTCAGGGATCGGCAGCCAAAGACCACCAGGAGCATAGCTTTGGTGGCTGAGGCAGGCTCCCTTGCCCAGGGAGCAGGCTCTGTGGGAACGAGCTTTCTGTGGCCTGGACACTGTTGCTAGTGGCCATCCTCAGTGGGGACCTTGGCGTGCTCTCGGTTTGGCTCAGGGAGCTGGGCTTCCACTGGGTGGCAGCGCATCCTCTGGGTCAGCTGGTGGCTGTGTGTTTGTGTGGGGAGGGGGGTGGAAGGTGCTCTGCATTTTGTCTGACAGGTGGGCTGGGCAGGCAGCCCCGGAGCTCTCTGCCCTGTGGTCCTCTGCCCCGACTGTGCCAGGCCCCTCTGGGAGCACCACCCCTCTGGATGTCCTCAAGGTGGTCGGCTGATCAGGAGGGAGCGAAGTGCTGGCTCGTGGGGGTCCTGGGTGGGCATGTGCTGGCAGGGGCTGGAGGAGCCCTTGGGGAGCCTGGGATTCCAGCTCTGGGCCAGGCTCAGGGCGCGCCAGGTGGAGTCCTGCTCTGCTCATGCTCCTCTTGGCTCAGAGGGACTTTGGAAGCAAAGGCTCTGCAGGGAAGGAGGACAGAGGTCCTGGGAGCAGGGCATGTGGGTTCTGCTGACCCCTGGCCTTGACCTCAGGCACATGACAGCCCCCTGGGCTTCTGCCCCTTTTCTTTACACTATTGGGTGGAGAGGGACAAGATTCCACTTCTTTGCCAGTCCTTGGGCACCGTGTTCCAGGTGCTGTCAGACCTATTACTCCATCTGATCCTCAAAACAGCACTGGGGAGACCAATCTACTGACCCCCACTTGGTAAATGTTTGTTCTGAATTTCACTCTGGGGTGAGAAGACCCGGGTTTGCACTCATCTTCTGCCAGTTCCTTGCTGTGTAAACTTGGACAAGTCACTAGCCCTCTCTGATTCTCAATGCCCACGGTTATGCAGTGGGAAGGATGAAGAAGAACATGACAGGCACTCCATTGGTGTCCGCCTCCTTCCTTCCCTCTCTGGTACCCAAGTTCCTCATCTGCACAGTGGGGGTCAGATCTGTCCTGCTTAGAAACAAGACAAATGGATTCGCCAGGGAGACGATGTGCATAAAAGCTCCTGCAAAGGTCTGCTGTGTGCCTGACAGGAGAGCTGATGAAAAGGGACAGGGAGCTAAGTCCCAAAGGGAGTAGCTGAGGGTAAGAGCTGCAGCCTCCAGGGCAAGGAGCAGAATGGCTTGCACCTGGGCAGCTGGGCGCAGGGGCTGCCAGTGTCATCTCACTGAGTTTACCCATCACAGGCCGGAGGATGTGCCTGCTACGCTGCTCACCTGGTTTCATTTCATCTTCACAAGGTGGGTTTCCCCTATCTTACAGGAAACTGAGGCCCAGAGAGGCCGAATAATCTGCCCATCTTTCCAGAGAAGGGCTAAAATGGAGAAAAGAACTTGTGGCCGCAGGGTCTTCCAGTCATGGCAGGAATTGTTCTACAGCTCTGGCCATTCCGACCCTAGTGAGACCAGCAGAAAGACACACATCAGCAAACCAGGCAGCCAGGGCCCACCAAGCACCTGCCTGTGCCTCGCCCTCTGCTAGCGCCGAGGGAGGCACGCCCTTGCTCCCACACCTTCATGACTCCCTATTCCCCATCAGAAAAAGGTCAGATTCCTGGGCCTGGCGGTCAGGCCCTTCATGATCTGGACTCACCTGCCTTTCCCAGCTGGGTCACCTACCATTTCCCCCAACACTGAAGCACTGGAGACCCCCCCCTTTCCTGCCATCCTGCCTTTCCCTAGGCTCTTCTCTCTGTCTGGATGCCCCTCAGCCCTTCTCTTTCATCCCTCAGGGCCTGGCTCAAACTCTACCTGTTCTCTGGAGCCTGAGGCTGCCCGCTATCCCCTCCCAGGACAGACTCCATCCTTAGCCCCTGTCCTCCAGTCCTTCCCAGTGTGTGCTCCGCTCTCCCATGCTTCTTCCGTGGCTGGCTGTGTGAGCACCAGTCTCCCCACCTGCGCTGGGAGGTCTTTCCAGGACAGGGGCCTCCCCCTACCCATATTTCTACCCCAGGACTTAGCAGCGAGGAACAGTAGTGCAGGTGGAACAGAATGGAATTGAACTGAAGCCGGTGTCCACACTGAAGGCTTCGGGCCCCTGTGCTGGTCTCCAGCCTGGGTGGTAGTCGGGGAGACATTGGCTTTGGAGTAATCAGACAGGTGTGAGACTGGGCTTCCTCGCTGGCCAGCCCTGGGGCTTTGGCCAAGAGACTGAGCCTCACTGGCCCTCAATTTCCTTATCCATAAAATGGGACTCATATCTACCTGAGAGGCATGTTAAGCATGCAGCGTGCGGCTGGGGCCTGGGGAGCCCTCGGTAAATAGGAAGTAATTGTTCTCATCACTTGCAGAGAAGAGGGGGCTGTGCACACAGGAACCAGTGGGGCATGGGGCTGACACCCAAATACTGTGCCATCAGCGCTTCCCACATGTAGATCAACAGACCCACTGGGCTGGTGGCATCAGACTGTCTTAGGAAACTTTAAAAATCCAGTGCCTAGCTGGGTGTGGTAATCCCAGTATTTGGGAGACAGGAAGAACACAGATTTGAGGCAAGCCTAAGGAATTTAGCAGGGCTCTCAGCAACTTAGTGAGACTTTGTTTCCAGGGCTGGAGGTAGAACTGGGAAGTAGAAAACCTGTTGATTCAATCCTTAGCCAAAAAAAAAAAAAAAAAAAAAAAAAAAAAAAAAAAAAATCCAATCATCCTTGAAGAGGTCTGAGATGGCATGAATTTTGACATAAGCAAGCCTGGTGACTCTGAAGCACCAAGGGGCTTAGATTTCTGTGTTTTTCTAAGTGAGTCATTAAGTACTAGGATAAGTAAGAAGTTGCAGGATTTAAGCAGGTAGAATGAAAGGAAGAGGGGTCTCAGGCAGAGGATTGACATAGACAGCCCTGCAAAGGAAGGTGAGAGGGGTGGTGTCCTGAACCTGGAGAAGTCTGGACTGGCTGGAGTGGTGGACGGAAGGGTCAGGGTCAGGGAGGGAGACTGGGGCTTGGTCAAGGGGCTCCTTGAATTCCTGTCTTGCAGCTCAGATTTAGTCTGATGAGCAAAGGGGATCTTTCAAAAATGCTTAAACAGAGGAGTGACCTGGAAAAAAAAAATGTTTGGAGTATATACTGGTTAAAAGACACAAAAGGAAATGGGGGAAGATATTGGTGCTCAGAAGGCTGGTTGTGCCTGGTGGCCGGATTTGGTTCCGAGCTGCCCTATGAAAGGGTTTCCACCAGGGGCTCTGGTGGGGGTCAGGTCAGGGCCGCAGCCTCAGGAGCTGCTGCCCTGGCGTCTTCGTTGCTGACCACAGGCCTGGCTGCCCAGGCAGGGCACGCTGTGGCAGAGGCTGGAGTTTTCTTCCCAGGCCCCCGAAAGGGCTGGGTGACCTTGGAAACTCCAGGTCAGATATTGGCCCCATATGTGACTCCACAGATGGCCAAAGTTCTCAGCCGCCTGCTCATCCTCAGCATTTAATCCAGACCAGAGCAGGTGTGAGTGGAGGGCTATGGGCAATATTGAGCTTCAGATGCCCGGGCCCTGCCTGGGAGTGGGGGCAGATTCATTCATTCACTTGTTGGTTCATTGAGTCATTCATTCATGCTAGCTACAAAGCCTCTATGCCTCTGCTTGGTTCCACCCCCGGTGCTGGGTTCTGGGGACAGAGATGTGTCTGACCCATGGATATCTGGGGGAGTCCTGATCCCAATGGGCAGAGGGCAAGAGCTTCTGTAAGAGACCCCTGAGGCCAGGCAGAGTCTGAAGGGCTCCCTGGGGAGGAAGGACTGCTGTGCCAAGCTCAGGAGCCCTGGGTCAGCCACTGCCCTCGAGGACCGGCCCAGGGGGAGATGGAGTGGAGCTTAGGAGGAGCGAGGAGACTTAGCATGTCTGCTCCTCCGTGATCCGGCCATCCACATCCAGGACACAGGGTCCTGACCAGGATGGGCTGTGGATTTCGTCTGGGGACTGGAGTGACTAGGGCCCAGCTTTGTAACTCTCAGACCTGTCCAGCTGCCCAAAGGTTACAAAATATTTTATATTATTGACTCGTTAAGATTATACATAATAGTGGAATTTGTCATTACATATCTGTTCATGCACATAGCATAATTTGATCAATTTCATTCCCCAGTGTCTCTCCTTTCCCTTCCCTCTTCCCTTCCCTCTTCCCTTCCCCTGGTCCCCTGGTCCCCTGGTCCCCTGCCACTCTTTCCAAATGTTATAATTCTTTTTTAAATGTGCTTTTATTGGTGCATTATAGTCTCACATCATAATGTAAATCATGTTGACAGTGACATACATGCACACGGCACTTGGTGCACCACCACCCCACCCCCCGCCTCCCCGTCTCCCCACTTCCCATACAGAGTACTGAGATTGACGTTGGTATTTTCACATATGTACACACAGTTGATGTTAGTATTTCCATTAATGAACCTCAGTCTTCCTCCTCCCCTTCCCTTAGACCACCTCCCTGGCTCCACTGAGGTTTCTCCTCCATTATCTGGAGCCCCTCTGGTATACCAGTTACTCCCTAGCTTGTGCATATTAGAGGAAAGATATGACCCTTCACTTTCTGTGACTGGTTACTTTCACCAGTCACAGAAAATTCTCCAGGTCCTTCCATTTTCTTGCAAATGACATTATTTTATTCTTCTTTATTGCTGAGTAGAATTCCATTGTGTGTATTTCCCATAGTTTTGTAATTCATTCATCTGTTGATGGACACCTGGGTCAAATGTTATATTTCTTAAGAGAGAGAGAGAGAAAGAGAACTAAAAGTTACAGAAAGAGAAAAAAAAAGTTGCACAGGAAATTCTGTGATCTCATAAAAGAAAGGAAAACAGGATCAACTTCAGGAATCATCAAAGGAACACAAATTAAAACAACAGGAAACCAGGCATCACCCTTAACACTGCAACATCTTGTAAAGGTGATGATAACAAAGATAATGCTTGGTGGTGCTGGCAGAAGGTGGAGGAACCACCCTCTTTCTCATGCTGCTGGTGGAAACAAATGATGGGGGCTTTGGGAAGAGCAGAAAGTAGGATTATTATGGGCCAGCCATAGCATGTTGGCAATTCCACATCCAGTAATTGCCAACTTATCCTAGGAATTTATCCTAAAGAAGTAATCAGATAAGTGTGCAAAGGTGTACTCGTAGAGGTGTTTATCATGGTCTTGATAGCTGAGCCATGCCAAGAATCTAAATGTCCAGCATTAGGAGATTGGCTAAATGATTACTCTACAGTTATGTAAGGTGATAGTACAGCCATTCGTAATGGTGGCTCCAGATTGAATCAAAGCCCCTTTCACCAGCTCCTCCTTCTAGCAATGTTAGAATTGTAATTATGCATTTCTTTGTGAATTGCTTTGATGAATTTCTGTATCACTGATTAGACACCAAGCTCTGTGAATGTGAGGACTCTACTGCATTCTAAGTGCCCAGTTAAGTTCCTGAAATGCAATATGCTCTCAATAAATAGTTGTTAAGTGGCTGAGTTTGTATTTCTTAGAGAAAATGTTGGTAATATACAATTAAGAAAAAAAGAGCAGATTATGAAACAGCACACATGTTGTAGCAGACACTGTTAATTCTCTCTTTCCTTGATCTTACTTGGGGAACCACAAGCCCGCTCTCAGTTGATAAATTATGACTGATCCAAAGACGATTGTGATAATTCTGTTTTTTGCTGCTAAGGATGGCCAGGAGATCCAGTTCTGGCCAATAAGACATAAAGAAAAAATCTGTTGGGGGTCATTTCTAAAAAAGGTTTTGCTTTCATTATAAAAGTGCAGAATGAGCCGGGCGTGGTGGCTCACGCTTGTAATCCCAGCATTTGGGAGGCTTAGATAGGAGGATCCGGGTTCGTGGCCAGCCTCAGCTACCTAGTGAGGCACTCTGCAACTTAGTGAGACTCGGTTTCAAAATAAAGAATAAAAAATAGGGCTGGGGGTATAGCTCGGAGGTAGAATGCCCCTGAGTTCAATCCCCAGTACCAAAAAAAAAAAAAAGTGCAGAATGACGCTGGGTGTGGTGGCACATGCCTGTAATTCCAGTACTTTGGAGGCTGAGACAAGAGGATTGCAGGTTCAAGGCCAGCCTCAACAACTTAGTGAGGCCCTCTGCAATTTAGTGAGACCTTGTTTCACAATAAAAAAAATAGAATAGGGCTGGAGGTATAGCTCAGAGGTATAACACCTCTGGTTCAATCCCCAGTTTAAAAAAAATAATATAATAATAATGAAAGCAGAGTAATTGCCTTTGCTGACTAATTCAGTTGTACAATGGTATTCTACGGTTGTAGAGAATAATGCTATAGCTGCAGCCACAGTAGCTCTATTCCATGAGGAAAATTCCAAGGGACTCACAGAGATGCTGGATCTAACACTGTTGAACCAGTAAACCATAGGGAGCAACCTTAGGCACTCTACCTATGTGAGAAAAATTAGCCTCTGTTTAAACTACTATACTTGCCGCTAAATGCACTCCCAACAGATACAGGGGGCGATTCCAAATTGCTGTAGGTTGGATGTTAAATGTTTCCCAATGGCTTGGTCCCCCAGGTAGTGAGAGGTACTATGAACTTGCAGAAGGAGGGGACTTGTAGAAGGTCCTCAGGTCACTGGGGGCATGCCCTTGAGGGGGATTATGGGACCCCTGCTCCTTTTTCTCTTTTTTGCTCCCTGGTTATGAGGTGAGCAGTTTGCTTCACTACGTAGTCCCTGCTGTCTGGCACACTCCTAACAGGCCCAAGCAATAGGCTTGCCCAGTCTTGAACTAGACCCTCCAAAACCATGAGCCAAAATAAACATTGTTTCTCTTTAAATTAATTATCTCAGCCATTTTGTGATAGTGATAGAAAGCTGACTAACACACATCAATCTCTATATGTACAAGATTAAGATAAAAAATTAAAGCAATTATCTTCAGGTGATGGAATTCTCCTCTGTATCTTGTATCTGGTGTGTATGTAGTATGTGTGTGTGGTACTGGGCTTGGAACCCAGGGGTGTTCTACCTCTGAGCTACACTGACAGCCTTATTTTATTTTTTATTTTGAAACAGGGTCTCATTAAGTTGCTTGGGCCTCGCTAAGTTGCTGAAGCTGGCCTCAAACCTGTGATCCTCCCACATACTGGTATTATAGGCATGTGTCACAGGGCTTGTTTGTATCTTTTATCTTATGATGTTTTTACAGTAAATAACAATCAGAAAAATAACATTTTGCATTCAGAAAATAAGCAAGGATACTAATTCTATTTTTTTTAAAAAATAAGCAAAACAATGTGTCCCAGGAAGCAGTTCCCTCCCATCTGATGAGTGTATTCAAGGGAAGCTACCTGACCAGTGGTAGTCACCCTGGGGATGGGATGGGGAGGTCAGGGTGTGGTCCCCACCTTAGGAGGGAAGAGGGCGGACATCACAGTCTTGAGGAGGCAGATGAGAGCTGAAGGTTCAGTGAGCAGGGCTCTCAGGAGTCCCTCAGCCCCTGTGAGGACGTAAACCTCATCTGAGAGGATGCCCCTGCCTTCTCCACAGGCCAGCCTGTGGAGACTTCTCTGCACCTGGCAGACGAGCAGGAGGAAGGGGGGGGGGTCGGACCAGCCCCTGCAAGAGGGGCAGCTGCTGGTCTGCGGGAGACAGTTGGCTGCACCTGTATTGGCTGTAAACACATCATCTCTTCCCACAACAAACCCGGATTGTCCCTGCGAAATGACCCTGGAGAAAAGCAGAGGAAAGAAGAAGAGAATGCCAGACAAGGACAAAAGGGCAAATATTCCGGGAGAGCATGACTGATTCTCACCCCAACAATGTCCCCCGGGGCTGCAGGAACAGGACAGCAGGCAGCGTCCTTCTGTGGCAGTGGCAGCTCCGGGTGTGGGCAGCGTGTTCTGAGCCATGTCACACTGACTGATCTCCCTGTGGGGTGGGCACCATCAGAGAGGGCTCAGACACCCAGCTGCTCTGGAGGAAAAGCCTGGGCTGGGGACAAACACTCTGAGGATCACATTGAGCCCGGCAAGGTGGTGCACACCTGTTATCCCAGTACTTGGGAGGCTGAGACAGGAGGATTACAGGCTGGATGCTGCTTCAGCCATGTAGTAAGACCCCTCAGCAACTTAATGAGACCCTGTTTCAAAAAAAAAAAAAATAGAAAGAGGCTAGGGGTGTAGCTCAGAGATAGAACACCCCTGAGTTCAATCCCAGAAGAAGGAAAAAAAGAGGATCGTTTCAGGGCCTGGGGGAGACATGTCCATGGAGATGGTCTCCCAAGAGAACGGCAATGTGCAATCTGGACATAGCAGTGACACCCTCCTCAGGGCAGCCAGATGTCCTGCAGTGACCCCAGTTTTCTTCCCTTTGTTCCTTCCTTCCCCAACCCAAAGTGCAAGTCATCTACCTGAACCTCCAGTTTCTCATCTACATAGCGGGGTACCCTCCAGCGCCTCCCTACATCTTCCCAGTAGGCAGTGGTGATCTTCTCTGCCTGGGCAGGGCCCCTTCCTCCCTGTGGTTTCTGTACCCCTGTAATGGGACAACAGCCCTGCCTGCCCACAGCCCAGGGCAACTTCACAGCTGCTGGCCTCTGGCTCAGGTGACTCACTTCCTGCACCATAACACCCTGCCCAGGAGGTGATGGAAATGTTTTGGCCTGGGGATGCAGGCCAGGGTCCGTGGTGCTGGCAGTGGCACATTCCTCCTGGTGTCCGCCCTGCTTGGCCAGGGCCCCAGCTGTTGGGGGTTCTCTCTTCTCACCCTAGATCCTGGGCACGTACTTCACACTTGAGAACGCCTGCTGCAAACTGGGTGCATGCCCCCGGGGGCCTGTGGGTCCAGATCACCAGCCCAGGCGACACGGTCGGGCATCCATGTGTGCAAGGGTGGAGCTGCCATCTGACCAGGTACAGACCCTGGCTCCCCATGCTCATCCATGTCATGATTCCCCTGCTTGGTGCTGTGTTTGCAAAGCATTTTCAGATCTGTCACCTCATTTGGCTTCCCCTGTCCTCGGCGCTGGTGGAGTTACTGTCACTATTTTTCTGACAAGTGAAATGAGACTTGGAAAGGGGCGCAGTGTTGGCCAGGGTCACACTGGGTTTAGGAGCACACGTTTGCTGGGACTCAAACTTGTGTTCTGGTCCTGTTCCATCTGCTGCCCAGGCCTGTCTATCCCATAAAGACCCCTTCCCTCCCCACACAGGCGTGTCACTGCCCCTTGGTCTGTGTTCACCATCACACTGCCCTTGCAGATCCTTGCCCCTGGTCAGGACAACACACCCAGGAGAGACGTCACCCTGGGTGGCAGCTGTATTACCATGCAGAACTGTTACCGTGTAGGGCAAGAGCTGGGCTCTACAGCTTGCTTGCTTGCTTGCTTGCTTGCTTGCTTGAGAAATATGCAGAATCAAATTGGCAAGAGCCGGGCATGGTGTTGCACCCTTGTAATCCCAGCATTTGGGAGGTTGAGACAAGAGGATCTGGGTTCATGGCCAGCCTCAGCTACTTAGTGAGGCACTCCGCAACTTAGTGAGACCCTGCTTCAAAATAAAGAATAAAAAATAGGGCTGGGAGTATAGCTCGGAGGTAGAATGAACCTGAGTTCCATCCCCAGTACTGCAAAAAAAAAAAAAAAAAAAAAGAAAAAAGAAAGAGCGAGCCAGGCATGGTGGTGCACGCTTGTAAACCCAGTACTTGGGAGATAGCCTCAGCTACTTAGTGAGGCCCTCTGCAACTTAGTGAGACCCTGTTTCAAAATAAAGAATAAAAAATATAGGGCTGGGAGTATAGCTCGGAGGTAGAATGACCCTGGGTTCAATCTCCAGTACCACAAAATTTGGCAAGAAAAATAGTTTTAGTTAAAGCCAGCTTTGAAGGAAGATAGAGGAAGCTTTCTTGTTTCAGATCTTCATCTCCAGAGAATTCAAGGACAAGGGAAGCTTTTGTAAGAGGCAACAAAGTGGACAAAAGTTGGGAAATATGAATATGCAGATTTAAGGTCAGAAAATATGCATATGCAGATTTAAAGTTGGAATGAATATATATATATATAGAGAGAGAGATTTAAAATTAGGAAATACACATATGCAGATTTAAAATTAGGAAATATACATATGCAGACTTAAAATCAGGAAATATACATATGCAGATTTAAAGTTAGAAAATGAAAATATACATATGCAGATTTAGATAGCCAGAGAACCTTTCCATCTCAGTTTCCCTGATAGCCCTCTAGTCTTTATGTTCAGCAAACAAAAAAACATGTTATCAGGAAGTTGTCAATTTTAGAGGGAGTATGCTTCAGCCAGGCCCAGAATCCACTCTTTTCAGACCCACATAAAGAGAGGGTCACACAGTACTGGCAGTGTCCCTTGGCAAAGTGGAGTGAGGGAGTGCAGGGGAGAGTTCAGGAGTGCTGCCGGAGGAGGCCACCCTGGCCTCCCGGTGAGTCTGGGGTGTGTAAGAGTTAATGAAGGGAAGAATGCTGGGAAGGGCATCCCAGGAGGATGGAACCATGTGCGCCAAAGCACAGAACTGCATGGTGCCTGGGGAACGGAGACAAACGGATTGGACTGCACAGGGCTGTGCTGCACTTCCAGAGAGTAAATCTGTGGGGTCCACACTTTGGGCTGCCTCAGAATACCTCAGGAAGCTTATTAAGTGCAGATTCCTAGGCCCCAGTTCTCAGACATCCTGGGCTAGTCATTTGTCACCTCTCCAAAGCAGGTGGTCCCTGGACCATTCCAGGAACACAAGTTGGATGAGGAGGCCCGGCCAGAGCTGTAGGAGCCGCTGCAGGGCTGGAGCCTCTAGACTACCCTATTTAAAAATGTAGCTTAGCCGGGCACAGTGGCACACACCTGTAATCCTAGTACTTGGGAGGATGAGACAGGAGGATGGCAGGTTCCAGGCCAGCCTCAGCAACTTAGCAAGACCCTCATCAACTTAGTGAGACCCTGTTTCAAAATAAATAAAACAGGCTGGGGGTGTAGCTCAGAAGTGGAAAGTGCCTGGGTTCCATCCCCAGTACTGCTACTACTACTACTACTACTATAATTATAATTATAATTATAATAAAAGTGCAGCTTGTCACTGTGCAGTTACAGGTTGGAAAAGAATTTCCAAGACAAAGAGTAGAGCTGCAGACAGGTTTATTTAAGAAAGCAAGAAATATACATTCAAGGGGCAATGCAGGCCATCTCCAGAGTGATAGAGACCCCCCCCAGGGGTTCACAGCTCTTCTTTTGGGAGATTTCATGAAGAGTGGGTAGGAGGAGGTATGTGAGGATAACATCAGTGCGGTAGTCACAGGTGATTCAGAGTGTTCTGGTCATCTCTTGGGTCCTGAGGGGCCTTCAAGGACACAGACACGTTGGGCTCTGTTATTTTGACGGTAACACAGCTGCAACTTGCTGTTGAAACAGCTAGAGCATGTTGCCCAGGATGCGCACGGTCACCCTTGACCTGTGGCGCACAGTTCCTCTTTGTCCATGCCGAGGCACGGTGCCACGCGGCTCTCCTGTCCCCATTCCTGCAACACATCTCCCTTCCTTTTTGACTTTCCTCGTGAGCATTTCTCACCATGGCATGATGAACATTTGACTAATGTGTCTTTACTTGTTTCACTCTGTGAGAGTGAGGGAGGGCTCGTGGGGTGGGGAGTTTGTTCACAGCAGTAACCTGGCGTCTAGGACAGGTAAGAGGTGATCCTGGAGCTTTTGCTCTCTTATTTAATTAATCTTGAGGTGGAAGAGACCTGAGCGAGCTCAGAGGTTGCAGGAAAGCAGGACAGCAAGCCTTGGTTCCATTTTCTCCTGGAAGTGGTAGACTTCTGGGGAAGAAAGGGAGAGCTGTGGTGGGCCTGGGGCAGTGTGTGTGTGTGTGTGTGTGTGTGTGTGTGTGTGTGTGTGTGTGTGTGTGTGAAAGAGAGAGAGAGAGAGAGAGAGAGAGAGAGAGTATTAGTTCTCATCACTGCGCTCATACTTGCCACCCAGTGGGTATAGAAGGCAGCGCTGAGCCTGGCTCATCTCAGGTGCTAGAGTAGGTGCTGGCAATTCTTGGGCTCTGCCTGGCGCCGGGCTGCGGATTCTCACAATAGGCACTGGGCGCCCTCTGCTGGCCCAGTTGTGCATGGCCACTGCTCCGGAGCCTCTGGAAGCTTCCTGAGAGAGGCCTGGCTGTCTTGGTTGGTCCCTCTCTCCCTCCCTTGTTCGTTCCTTCCTTCCTCCCTTCCTGACTCCTTCATGTGCCCTGGACATCCTGGTCCATCACCAGCAACCCCTTGTTCTCAACAGCCTCTCGCCCCATGTCCTTCCCTGCTTGCTCAAAAAGGCCCCTCCCCTAGGGAGCCTGCTTCCCTGTGTCCCTTCCCAGGGCCTGGGGCCAGGTGGGGTGCTCCTGCTCCTCACTGTGGTCTCTTCCAGTTCACTGTCCTCTGTGTACGGCTGCCCTCAGATGGAAGGGCCACACCCTTCTGTATGTGGACTCAGCCCCTGGCTCAGGGTCACCCTGGTCTGTTGGGGGATTCTAGCACACATGTGACAAGCCCTCCTCAGGCTGGGGACTCAACCTCTCCACTTGCAGAGGCTGGGCCTCCACCGTCCCCAATCAGCCATCCTTTCCCAATGATCCTGACATCACCCCTACAGAACTGTGTCTCCACCAAAAGCTCAGTTTCCAGCACCCGCTGTCTGACCACCCGTCCACTTCTCAGCTGCCTCCTCTTCTGTGGACCCTGCCATCACCTCCGTCTTACACTCAGCCCCCAGAGTGACTGCTTCCACTGGCTTAGAGGTCACAGTCCACCTCACTCACACCTCGGCCCCCATGCCTCACTGTTTTTTGGTACTGGCAGAGCACAAACCCCATCCTACTTGAACCTGGCTATGGATCCACTCTGTACCTGCACCAGGCAGCTGAGCGCAGCAGGGAGAACACAGGTGCTTTCTGGTTTCAATGGACCATCAACCACGTGCCTCCAGGGGCCCGAGGCCGCCCTGCAAGCCCGCTCAGCTCTGGGATCGTCCTCTCCCCGGCTCATTTATTTATTTTAACAAAAACTCACGCAGTAATTATACTTTGCTGGCCATATTCTAAGCATGTTCTGAGTATCCGTTCCTTTAGTTCTTACAAAACTCTGTGTGATTCCTACCATTTTACAGAGGAGGAAATGGGAGCGCAAGAAGGGACTGAGCCACCTGCCCTGGAAACCCCCAGCAATGCTGTCTTGTCCCCAGCCTGCAAGCTCTTCTCTCTTCTCCAGAAATTTCCAAGACCTCCCACCCATCCTTCCTGATGCTGAGGCCTTGCTTCCTGTTGAATGAGAAAGTAGATGTGATAAAGTCTGCCAGGCCTGCACCCATGCTCCCTCTCCACCTTCCATACGCTTGATGGATGCAGTATCTGTCCTCTGCCTCAGGGAAAAGCCCTGGACACAGGTGCAAGCATCCCTCCCAGTCTCCCTCCCACCCACACTGCAGCTTTCCCTCTCCACGCCCACAGCGCGCTCTAGTATCTACCCCCTTCCTTGGCCTCTTACTCTTTCCAGCCACAAACCCATTTGGGGAGGGAGGTGTGTAGGGACCGCTCATGTCATGTGGCATTCGGCACTCACAGGCTCTGACCTTTCTTGGTCAAATATGACCCCTCCGCCCTAGGGAAGCTGGTGGGTGGGTCAAGGAAAGGCCTACCTCTCTCCCCCGCAGCTACCGGTGATGAGATCTGCTCCCATTGGCTCTCCCCCCAGCGTCACCTCCCTACCTGATCTTCCCATATATTCTATTGTGTGTTCCAATAAAGCTGAGTTCCTGCGGCGCCGCCTGACTGCTGACTGGACTCCCGGCTCGGTGCTGTTTTTTGGGGGACTTCCCCGACTCCCCAGGGTGGTGGGCCTGGCCTCAACACTCTCCCTCTCGCTCGGCCCCCGATAACCAAGCGGCTGGCCCGCTTTGCTCTACCCCGTGTGGCGTGGGACGCTACAGAGGTGCATTTTAAAAATTATTCTTAAAACGTTTTAAGGGAGGCTGAGACAGGAAGATCTGGGTTCTCAGCCAGTCTCAGCTACTTAGTGAGGCCCTACACAATGTTAGAGAGAGGTAGAATATCCCCACGTTCAATCCCCAATACTGCAAAAAAAAAAAAAAGTTTTAATTAACAAGCAATAACTATACATACATATGGGTTACAGTGTGATTTGGGGGGGGGGGGTACTGAGGATGGAACCCAGGGGCATTCTACCTCCAAGCTATACTCCCAGCCCTATTTTTTATTCTTTATTTTGAAACAGGGTCTCACTAAGTTGCGGAATGCCTCACTAGGTAGCTGAGGCTGGCCTCGAACCCGGATCCTCTGGTCTCAGCCTCCCAAATGCTGGGATTACAAGTGTGCGCCGCCACACCTGGCCAGTGTGATGTCTTGATACCTGTGTACAATGCGTTACCATCAAATGTGAGTCATCAGCATATCCATCACCTCAAACATCTATCACTTCTGTGTTGTGAGAACATTCAAAGCCCTTCTTTGTTTTATTTTACTTGCGGCACTGAGGATTGAACTCAGGGGCACTCTTCTACTGAGTTGCATCCTCTGCTTTTCCCTGTTTTCTTGAGATAGGGTCTGGCTAAGTTGCGCAGGCTGGCCTCAAACTTGTGATCCTCCTGTCTCAGCCTCCTAGGTCACCGGGATTATAGGTGTGAACCACTGCACCTAGCCAAAATCCCCACTTGTAGCTATTTTGAAATCTACAACGTATTATTAGCTATAGTCAGCTCACTCTGCAACAGAACACCAGAGCCCATCCTGCTCCTGTAAGCGGAAGCCTCCTGCACCTCTCTTGCCAGGCCATTCTAGTGATTTCTCCTTTGCTAAATCTGTGGCCAGAGCCCATCATCTGATCAATTATCTGTTCTCATTTGCCCCAGCTGGTCATTCCTCCCCCTAACAGGTGCCCTTAATCATCTCTGGGGGTCCCCATCTTTGAGTTTCATCAATAAGCTGATAACTGCCTGGGCTGGAATTTGTGGTCTTACTGCAGACGTAGCATCTTGGATGTCTGGTAAATAGCTCAACAGGTGTGGAGTGCCTCAGTTTCCCTGCTGAGCCTCTCCTCCTTGACTTCCCAGCTCAGTAAGTGACAACTCTGTTCTTCAGGTTGCATAGACCAAAGCTCTTTCCCTTGTATGCCATATCTCAATTGTTGGCACATCCAACCGAATCCATTTTCAAAGCACACCCAGAGTCCAACCATCCCCGTGACCACCACTCCCCTGGTCAGAACCACTCCAGAGTGGTTCCTAGCCTCCCAGATGGCTTCTCTGCATATCCCTGGCCTGCTACCATCTCATTTCTAAACAGCAGTCACTGCAATGTTTTAAGAATATTAATGAGATTACAGCACTGCTCCGCTCACCTGCAGCCCTTAGCTCCCACCCTCACCAAGGAAAGCTGAGTCCCCAGGAGGGTCTGCAAGCTCCTGTCAGATTTGCACCCCACACTGGCCTTCCTGCAGTTCCCTCATCTCTGGGCATGCCCCCCTGTCTGGGGGATACTCTCTACTGCATGTATCACACATCCCTCAGCTCCCTCCCTGGTGGGGTCCCCTCCTCACACTGTCCTATTCTAAAGCCCACCTCCCCTGCCCTCCCAATACAAGGACCCCTCCCCTATCACTTCGTTTGCTGCTGGAGGGCTGCACAGGGAGGAACTCTGTCTCCTGTTCCACACATAACCTAGTTCTTGGCAAGCAGCACCGGCTCAGTCATTATAATTAATTAAACCAGGCTCTCACCTGGTGCTGGGATCAGCTCTAATACCAAGCTTCTGGTTCCCCAAGGGAGACATATGCATTGCTTGACATACCTGCAGGCTGTCATTGCTGTTTGTCACGTTCCAGATGTAGCCATGGTTGAACTTGAGGGGAAGCTCACTGGAGCAGAGAGCTGCAGCCCTGCCTCTGCCCTTGGCACCTCTTCTGTCTGAAGCTCCATTAGCTGGAGGAAGAGCACTGTGGCCCTCACTCCTCGAGGCAGCCTGTGGTGGACTCAGCCCTTGACCTCTGGCCTGGGACTCCCTGGACTTTAGAAAACTGCTGGAAAGGAGCCTCAGTCCACTCTGACTCACAGCCAAGTGATGTGGACAAGATGCTCTTCCTTCCTGGCCCTCAGTTTCTTCTTATGTTAAACAAAGACAAAGCTTCCAGCCCAGCATGCGCCCAGGCTGGGCAGAGGACACAGGGAAAGCAAAAGTGCTTTGTGGACAAAGGAGAGGAGCTGCTGGTAAACGTGGAGAGCTTGATACTTACTTCACAACTCCAAACACGACAGGGCACATCCACCAATACTCCCCTGTAATTCAGTTTGAGATCTGTGTCTTAGAATCCATTCAGTCTATGCAGAGACAAACAGTATGTAAACTTAAGTGCTATGACTTGGGTATCATTTAAATGTTTGTCTCCCAAGAGTCCACGGTAATTGAAGACTTGGTTCTCAGGCGCTCTGTAGGGAGGTGATGGGACCTTTGGGAGGTGGGCCCTGTGGGAGGATTTTAGGTCATTGGGAGTGTGCTCCCCCAAAGGAATTCTGGGACCCCAGCCCATCATCCCTCTCTGCTCCCATGGAGATGTGAACCTCTTGCTCCGCATGCCCTCTGTCAGTGCCATTGGCCACTGGCATCAGAATGGAGCCTTTGAATCTACAACTGTGAGCCTAATCAACTCTATCAATTAGATGCCTCAGGGATCTCACTGTAGTAATGTGAAGGTGACTAATACAATATGTAACTATTTTATTGCAAGAGGATCATAACATACTGTTTAGAAGTTGTTGATGTTAGCAATCTTTCCCTATCATTTAAACATATAAACAACCATTTCATTATTTTTACAGCTAAAAATATTGTACTATACGAGTAGACTAACATCTGTCCCTCCATTGATGGATATTTGGGTTACTGAACCATTGGAAGAATTCAGTGAAGAAGAAGTAGAATGGCAGCCTGGCAGATTAAAGCTGAAGTTTTATTACTGTAGACAGTACAGCTAGAAGGAGGGGGGAGTTCAGTGAATGAATGCACATGTTGCAATGGAAGCCCAGAGTCATGCACCCGGAGAGGTGGGGGATGGGCAAGCTGAGCCCTGAGCCGCACTGCCAGCACCCCTGTGGCTCCTAGCAACAGGACCAGATGCTAACTTCCTTCCCAGGCACACATTGTCTGGGCTTCTTATGCCCCACACAGTCCTTCACGAGTCATAGATACTCGAAGAGCTGAGCTCACCCATTATCCTGCAGAATTGACTTTCTTTCCGTCCCTCCCTTTCCTTTTCTTTCCCTTCCTTTTCCTTTTCCTTCCATTTTTTTTTTTTTTTTTTTTTTTTGGTAATACTGGGGGAATCTAACCCAGGATTCACACAGGCTAGGCAAGTACTCTACCACTAAGCTCCACCTTTAACTTTCAGAATATCTTATTTCTTACTCCTGTCCCTGTCCCCTCACCCATCCTGGGCCATTGTCCCAGCTCAGACTTTGTCCTTTGGTGGCGAGTGGACACCACCGAAGTCCGTGCTGGACAACATTAGAGCCTCATATGCTTCAGTTGCTCTCAATTTTACACAATGATCATGTTTGTATCATTAGTACCTTTTTGTCCCCTTGCCTAATTATTTCCTTGGGATGAATTCTTAAAATATAAAATTGCTAAGTCAGAATGTATGCACATTTTCACAGTTTAGTACTGACTGGAGCTACTAAAGAAGCAAAATGGAGAGCCATAAATAGATTTAAAGCCATAAGAGAATTTAGTCACTCAGATGTCATTTCTAATCAGTGGAGAAAAGATGGGTTACTGAGTGAATGATACTGGAACAATGGGCTAGCCATTTGGAAAAAATAGCCTCACTCCTTGCACGAAAATAAGTTCCAGCTGAAGCCAAGATGTTAAAAAATGTTTTAAATTTTATTTTTTTATGATCTTGATAAGGGGGTAGACTTTCTAAGCACCATGCAAAATCTGCAAGTCATTAAATACATGACTGATAAATTTGACTGCATGAAAATTAAAATTTTCTAAGGAAAAAGTACCATAATGTAAAAAAAAAAACACATAAAATAGACTATGACATATATCACAGACAACAGGTGAAATTTAATTATGTGTGTGTACGTGTGTATATATTATAAGTCATACAATAGAAGACCAATAGCCAAATCGGAAAAATGGGCAAAGTATGCAAATGCCGATACTTGTTCAACGTAAAGAAAGATGACCATGTTTGGCAGCCCTGTGGGCCAGGTGTGGCTCCCATTTCCCCCTCTGAGCACTGGGTTTGACTGCTCCCACCTGTGATCTCAGGTGTGGTCCTGTGACTTGGATTGGGGCAGAAATGCCAGTGGACGTGGCATGGGTGCTTCTAGGTGACCCCTTGCTTTCCTCCTACCTCGGGATCCAGCAAGGTTCCAAAGGATGGTTGCTTTATCAATCTGGTTCTGGGGTGAGGACATGTGGGCCAAGCCCCTTGATGGACATGTAGTGTGAGAAATAAACTTGTGTCACTGGGAGCCCCTGAGACTTGCATATGATCTGAGCAGAACATAGACTAGTCTGACAGTTCCCCTTTCTTTTGGTGGGGTGATAATAGAAAGTCCTCATATGCTTTTTCTTCTTGAAATTCTACTTCTAAGAAGTTATGGAACAGAGGTGCTCACCTGTGCAGAGGCACGGGTAGTCCTCCCAGTCGGATTATAAGAGTAAAAGACGGAAAACAATCTGCACACTTGTCAGTGGGAGATTGATCAATGACTTTGAGGAACAGGCCTGGAATGGAATAACCTGCAGCTAGAAAAATACAGAAAAGTTACAGGGTGGTAGTCTCTCCTAGAAATAAATATTATCAGGCAGAGATCTCTCCCTCAGTCCTGCTTCCAGAGTGAAGGATTTCAAACAAGAAGCATGAACAGGAGAGTATCCAAGGTTTATTTAAGGAAGTGAGGGCACAGTGTAAAAGAAGGTTGTGATCAAGGGGAGCTACATTCCAGAGAAAGGATTGTGTTGTGTTCAGGAGAGAGTCTGGAAAAGGCGGCTTCCCCAGAGTGAGAAATGGCGTGGAACCCAGTGACCCCCAGAGAGAGGGTCTGAAGTGATCTGTTTCCAGGAGTGGGTGCGGCGGAGTCTTCAACTGGCAAGCTCACTCAGCCTGGAAACCTCTCCCTGGAATGCACATGCACGTGGGAGGTGGCTCTCTCTTCCCACACCTCACCATAGTGCATCTGTGCTGCTCTCCCATGCTGAGGACTTTCCTGTGGGGTCCAAGGGAAACCCCGCAGCTCTCTAACTGCACTGGCAGAGTCCCTGTTTCCACTTATAAGGGCCTGCTTGACTTTTTCCCTCAGGCGCTTCAGGTCCAGGCCCAGGTCTGCCCCAATCCTGCTCACCTGCTCACTTCTCTCCAGACACCTAACAGGAATAGATAGGGATGAACCAGTATAGTCTTATTTGTTTATTTGTTTGACACTGGGGATTGAACCCAGGGCATTCTACCTCTAAGTTTCTTCTTTAAAATTTTGAAACAGGATCTCACTAAGTTGCTGAGGCTAGCCTCAAACCTTTCATCCTCCTGTCTCAGTCTTCCAAGTACTAGGATTATAGGTATGTATACTGCCACACCCGACTGAGCCAAAGTAGTTTTTTTTTGCGGTACTGGGGATTGAACTCAGAGGGGTATTCTACCTCCGAGCTATACCCCCAGCCCTATTTTTTATTCTTTATTTTGAAACACGGTCTCACTCAGTTGCAGAGTGCCTCACTAAGTAGCTGAGGCTGGCTGTGAACCCGGATCCTCCAGTCTCAGCCTCCCAAATGCTGGGATTACAAGCGTGCGCCACCATGCCCAGACCAAAGTAGTTTTTTTTTTTTTTTTTTGCGGTACTGGGGATTGAACCCAGGGGTATTCTACCTCCGAGCCATACTCCCACCCCTATTTTTTATTCTTTATTTTGAAACAGGGTCTCACTAAGTTGCGGAGTGCCTCACTAGGTAGCTGAGGCTGGCTGTGAACCCGGATCCTCCAGTCTCGGCCTCCCAAATGCTGGGATTACAAGCGTGCCCAATGTAGTTTTAATACCAAGATCAGGGCTGAGTTTCTTTGCCGTGATGGAGTCACCCCCAAAGCATTACCATGACAAGTGCCTCACATGGTCCTGAGATAGGACTGATTGGGATTCCAAAGAAAGAGCACGAAGCTCCAGGGTGTCCAGTCCAAAGCACTTCTTAGGGGCCTTTATTACAGAGTGCTGTGGCTTATTCTTGAGACAAACAGTGAGACAAAGGGGATGTCACCGAGGTGTATCCTGAGTGAGGGGTCGGGGTGTGGAGTTTATGTGAGGGTTTAAGCTATTTGGCTCAGAGTTGGGGCCAGTTTCAGTGTTTTGGACAACACCCTATGGTGCCTGGGAACGTCCAAGACCCGGGAACCCCTGAAGCTGGCTGCAGAGCAGTCAGGGGCTCTGTGATTTGGGGTCAGGACATAGAAGCCCTGGGCTATGGTGTGCATTTAGAGCTCACCCCAAACCCAGCATGATCTCTTCATGAGATCCTTTGCTTAATTACATCTGCAAAGGCCTTATTTCTAGATATGGTCACAGTCACAAGTACCAGGGGTTAGGACTGGACACTTCTTATGGGGTGACACTATTGAATCCACTACCAAGGGTGACAGTGATTCCCCCCCGGGGGAAGATGGGGGTTCAGGAGTGGGAGGAAGGTGCACTTCTCACTGTACATTCATTTGCACATGACTGCCTGTACCTCTTGGGGGAGCGGGCTGGTGACCCGTGGCCGGGATGCGGGGAATGGATCTGAAAACAGGGAGGAGGGGACATAGCTGCTTCTGGCAACTTATGATGAGGGATAATTAATGAAGGGTGAAGACCCTGCCAAGAGTGCAGTGGAGGATGTGGGATGAGAAGTGACTGCCCCTCTAGTCCATCTGTCACGGAGTCCAGGGTGCCTGTGGACTTCCCTTCTCCCCTACCTCCATCCAGACACGCCCACTGCACACTGGACCTCGGCCCCCGCCTGTGAGGACATCCAGGCCCCTCTGTGTGTGCATCGTCACCCTCTGGGTACTGTTGTGAACTCCAAGAGGGGAGCCCAGAGAAAGCTTGCTCCTAGCTCTTCCTGCCATAGGAGGCCTTTGATGAGGAAGCAGCAAGTTGGAAACAATTCTGTTTACAGGCAACAGGAAGGACAGCCTGCAGTTACCTCTGTCAGAAAACAGTTAAGGAGCTCCAACTTTGTGCCAGGATGGTGGGGTATTCTTATTTGATAGAGGGATAGAGAAAAAGAACAACGGCACCCCCGGGTGCCACTGTCAACCCTCTGGTTTTACAGTCTTTATTCCATGGGCTCTTGGAGTGAGGTCTTTGCCGGCAAGGTAGAAAGGGCAGCAACTTTGTACTCAAACCTGGATTCAGTTCTGAGACTCTGCTGCGCATCTACAAAGTGGAACCTGAACACCCCTTTGTTTCTTCCTTCTGGGAAGAGTTAAGAGTGTTCCTCGTGCCTACAAGTGCAGTCCAGGGCCTGGGCTGTTCTTTTTCCTTTGCCTTCTTCTGGCTGGCACAAAGTAGGTGTCTCCTAGATGCTTGTCCTATCGAGTTCTTGGACACAGCGTATAAAAGGAATCTGCAAATGGAAGGGTTTGGAATGCCGAACTTGTGCCTATGATGGAATTTTGAATGTATCTATATGACATCTTTGCAGGCTTAAAAACTGAATCTTTATAGACTAAACCCCTTGAAATACACATAGGCTGGAAATCAGAAGCAAGCAGTATGGAGGTACAGCTATGGTGAAGTGGGGGTGCAGAGTGCCTAAGGAATAGAGAGGGATCCAGGCTACATTTAGGATGCCAAGTTAAGGCTGTGGAAAGAATTCAGTGGGCGGTGGGGAGCCTGCAGTCAGATTGATCAGGAAGGGTCACCAGTCACAGGCAGGAGCAGGGAGCAGGGAGGCTGCTTAACATGTTTGAGGGAGAGGAGAGGGTGGCTGACAGGTGGTAAGGCAGACCCCAGAACCACTAAGGAGATGGGCCAACGGACCTGGAGTCTGGCATCACATTTGGAGCTCAAGGTGAGAGACTAAAACGGGCGACTTCCAGCCCAATTAGGATTTGGGATTGGGTTTTCCTCCCTCGGAGTGTAATCTGACGCGGTTTGGGGAGGGCGAGGCTGAAACCCGATCCTCCAGTCCCGGGGCTCCGTTAATGATTAATCAGATAGGATCATCCGATGGGGCTCTGGTGGCGTGATCTCCCGGCCCCCGGGCGTGGAGCACCCACACCCTAGGTTTTCACCGCGCGTCTGGGCGTCGCGGCTCGAAGCTCGGCTTCACTCGGGTGGGAGCTTGGAGGAGTGAGCCCGGCGTCCTGCACTGTCCAGGCGGAGTGGCCTTTGGCGCGCGCCCCGCGGGTCCCGAGCTCCGCACTCACGGCGTTCCCCCTCTCGCGCCAAGCTCAGGGCTCTCCACGCGCGCGGATGGGCACCCGCGGCTCTGCGCGGCCGTGGTGGCCGCTGCCGCTGCTGCTGCTGTTGCTGCAGCTGCTGCTCCTAGGCCCTGCGAGCGCCCATGCCCACGAGGACGAGGACAGCGACTACGAGGAGCTGGTGCTCGCCTTCCCGTCGGAGGAGGACGGCCCGGCCGACGCGGCCCCGCACGTGGTCAACGCCACCTTCCACCGCTGCGCCAAGGTGCGGGCGCGGGAGCGGGAGGCGAGGTCAACCTGCTTGGGGACCCGTGCGGATGGCGTGTCCTTTCCAGCCTCAGCTTCCCCGGTGTAGGTGGGGGCTGGAGTGTCTCCCAGCGCCGGTGGGGACGAGGACAGCTGGCGCTTGGGGACATGCTGGAGCGCACGGCTGCGCCACTCAGTAGAAGGGTCGCGGGGGCGGGAGGCTGGCAGATGCGAGGTGGGCCAGAAGAGGGAGGACTGCCCCACCGCGGCCTGCGGGATCGAGAAGTTCCGAGCCTCGATCTGCCCAGCCCAGGGATTGAGGACGCAGGCTTCTTTCTTCCTGGGCGCTCTGACTTCGTTCTGGAAGTTGGCGCAGGAGAGAGTGTGGTGACTGTCTAGGAGAGAGGGCATCACCCATAGAGGGGCGGAGGACGGGCGGGGGGCGACTTCTAAATGGAAACAGACGGAATTATCTTCGAGGCCCCACGAGATCTTTGGGGATCTGGATTAGACAAAGGGCTGTCGGTGCTGGGGCCTAGAAGCTGGTGCACTAGGCAGCTAGGACCCAGGAGGCTGAACCCTGCAAACTTGTGTCTACCCGTGGGTCGCCTATGGTGGGCGGTGGGCGTGGTGAGGTTCTTGAACATCGCTGGGCCCCTGGCCCTGGGGCTGCAGGAAGCTCCTGCCTGGGGTCAGGGGTCGGTTTCCCCCAATTATAACCTTACCGGGGTTCTCCTGAGGTTCCCCTGCTGGGCTTGAAATCGTCTGGGGTGGAACCCTGGCTTCTTCTCACTAGCTGTATGCCGCTTGGCAAGTCATGTAACCTTGAGCCTCCATTAAAAGGGGGTGACCCGTCCTCCCTAAGGAGTAACTGCATTGACTTGGGAGTGTCCCAGGACATAGGACAAGGAAGAGGTCATTCGTAGCAGGTGGTTATGTCCCTGACTACAATATGACACCCCCCATGGCCACACCCTCTTTGTTCCAAACCACAGTTCCCTGGGTTAGAGGGGGGTTCTGTGACAGCAGCTGCCTGGCTGCCCTTACTCAGCTCAGAGCACCCTCCTTGTCTTCCCCTCAGCCTCTCACTGGTAGAGGGATGTTATCAGGTGGCGGCTAGGACAATGTGGGCACTTCTAGTTGCCCCTGCCCCAAAATAATTGTTCTGGAAGTAGGGAGCACCTCATCCTGAAAGGCAAGCAGTCAGAGGCTAGAAAACCACTAGGATCAAGTGTTTGGTGTTTCTTCCCTTGGGGAAGTTTGGAAAAGCAACTTCCTAAAGTTCCTTTATTCATTCATTCAATGGACATTTCATGGGGGTCGAATTTAGAATGAAAATATTTTCAGTGAACAGAAAAGGATTTTAGACCAATCTTTTTATTTCAGTTATGAGAAACTGAGACCCAGTGAGAGGCAGTACACTCCCTTGGTGCATTAGAATGAGGTTTCCTGGAGAATTCTCATTCCACTGCATAGAGTTCCCTCCTAATTCACTGGAGTATCCTGTAGTGGAGAGCACATTGGATGGGTTGCTGAATGGGAGTTCAACAAATAGCCGGGTGTGGTGGCACACACTTGTAATCCCAGTACTTGGGAGACTGGGACAGGAGGATTTGCTGACTAGCCTCGGCAATTTAGAGAGACTCTCAATAACTTAGCAAGACCCTGTTTCAAAATAAAAAATAAAATAGGGCTGGGGGTGTATCTCAGAGGTAGAATACCCCTGGGCTCCATCTCTGGTACCATAAAATAAATAAAATAAAATTGGGGTGGCAGGAGAATTTTATTCTAGGGTAGGGAGCAGCACGAAGAAAGGATCAGAGTTGGGAAAGGCAGCGGTGGAGAAGAAGAAACGAGTGTCTTCAGTCCCTTATCATCTTCTGAAATGTAAAGTATTCTGAAGGCGAAAGGCATGTCGTAACTTATTTTGATGATAGAGCCTAATCTGAATGGACACGAGGTTATTTTTATTTTTATTTTTTATTTTTTTGCGGTACTGGGGATTGAACTCAGGGGCATTCTACCTCTGAGCTATACTCCCAGCCCTATTTTTTATTCTTTATTTTTGAAACCGGGTCTCACTAAGTTGCGGAGTGCCTCACTAGGTAGCTGAGGCTGGCCGTGAACCCGGATCCTCCAGTCTCAGCCTCCCGAATGCTGGGATTACAAGCAGGCACCACCATGTCCGGCTATAATCGTCACTCCACTTACACAAAGATGCATCCTCATCCGTTTTGCTGCATGATTACAGGGCAGACTCCTCTGAGCTGGCTCTCTGCTTGCCCACCGCTGCCTTTCTGAAGTTCAAGTGAACTCTGAATCTCAAAACCCATTTGGTCCAAGGGCTTTGGGTAAAGGGTTGTGGGTCCTTCTCTGCTGGAGTGCAAGGTGCGCAGAGGTGTGGGAGACAAGGCTGCAGGGGTAGCTTGAGGCAGGAGCCCAGAAGAAGCATGGAGATTGGGCTTTATTCATCAGGCTGTGGGGAGCTACAGAAGGAGCTTGAGCGGGTGTGTCTGCTTGAGACCCGTTGGAGCAGACAAGAGCTAAGACCAAACAAATCTCCGATGGTCTGTGGCTTTGACTCCTCGTCCTGTTTTAGAAGTGTTGCCTTTGCTCACTCAGTCATCCCTTCTGCCTTCATTTGAAGAGTGTCCTCTGGGTGCTTTACACGAGCATGTCTCTTGGCCTTCCCCTGTCATACAGAGGAGACATCTGAGACTCAGAGAGGGTGAGTGACTTGCCCATGGTCACACAGTCAGTAAATGCTGAAGCTGGGATTCTGTTCCACATTTTTCTGATTCCAAAGTTGTACATTATCTCCTCTGTACTGCCTCTGGAGGGGCTAGGATGGTGAGGAAGGGATTCTGATTGGGGTGCTGGGGAAGGAGTGTGATTAGGAAGGCCCAAGGAGAGGCTGCTGGCCTTTGGGCAGGGCTGCCAGAAGTAACCAGTTTCTAGAAAGCTGGGGGCAGATACAGAGGAGACTCTGGTGTGCAGGGCATGGTTTCCCTTTTTGCTTGGTTGTCAAATCTGAAAATGTTCACACATTTTCATGTGGTTCACACTACATGAATACTAATAGTTGGCCTAGATGTGGGTTTTTCAGTTCTAATGTGGCAACTTCTCTATGTAGTTTACTATGCCCTAGTGTGTGTCTTTGGTTGTGATTGGATCTTGTAAACAGGGGCGGGATACGGGCTGGTGGGGTTTTTAATGTCACTCTGTTCCCTGCTTGGGGCCAGGACTCCTGGAGGTTGCCAGGGACCTACGTGGTGGTGCTGAGGGAGGAGACCCACCGAGGGCAGACGGAGCGCACGGCCCGCCGCCTGCAGGCTCAGGCGGCCCGACGGGGTTACCTCACCAAGGTCCTGCACCTTTTCCACCACCTCTTTCCCGGCTTCCTGGTGAAGATGAGCGGAGACCTGCTGGACCTGGTGAGCTGGCTGCCTGGGCGGGCAGTCCTGATCGGGCTGGGGGCTGACCTGACTGGGTTCAGCACTGGACATCAGAGGGAAGGCACGCATGCGCTGAGCAGAACTAGGTACCATGCCCAGGGATTACAGTGCGAGCCTGGCCACGCCCCACGGGTGCTGTCACCTTCACTTGAGAAAACAGATTCCAAGGCTCAGGAGAGACCACACAGACGGCTAGGGGCAGAGCTGGGATCCAGCTGGGTGCTCTGCCTGCAGCTGCCCTGTGGGACTCTTTGGGGACAAGGTCCTGGGACATTCAGTGGAGCCTGAGTCACTCTCTAAGAGCATGATGCATGGGTGGAAAAGTCCTTCAAAGCTGCTGCCCTCAGAGTAGGTTTCCTCCTCCAGGACAGGGTGGCCCTCCTCCCATCAGTTTGCCCAATGTCAGATCCTTGGAGGACCTGGAAGGGGCCTGGGTTGTTGAAGACGTCTGGCCTTCTCCCTACCCTGTGCTCAGCTGCTGAGATGTGGGGGCGCTGGGCTCCCCAGCCTGACAGAGGAGGCCATATTCCATGGCCTTTCCTCTCCCCTCTCTACAGGCAGGCCACGCCTGGCAGAGAGAGTGTGGGACACAGGGCGGCCCACGCAGGGGGCTCAGGCAGTCTTGTCTTCTGGGGCCCTGGGAGAGAGGGAGCCTGTGGGGAGGAGGGGGAAGATGCTGGGCCGGGCATGGAGGGTGGGTCTATCAGGTGGGCAAGGACTCTGGTTGTGTGGCTTTTGAAGCCGAGTCCCCGGCCTCTCTGGCCTCTGCAGGCCCTGAGGCTGCCCCATGTGGAGTACATCGAGGAAGACTCCTCTGTCTTCGCCCAGAGTGTCCCATGGAACCTGGAGCGTATCATCCCGGCGCAGTACCAGGCGGAGGAATATGGGCCCCCCAGTAAGACCCCTGGGCACTGAGGGCGCCTGCTGTGCTCTGCCTCTCTCCCCTCCGCTGAGGACCCTCTTCTCTCAGGGGCTTGGGGACTCAGCAGCCTCCTCCTGTCCCCACCATGAGCACCCCCCCCCTTTGCTTTCTACTGCTCCCAGCAGAATACAGGAGACTTGAATGAGCCTGTCTTCCTTTTTCTAGTTCTTCTTGGTCTCTCCTCTTCCTTTGGAACAGCTCAGCAGGCTATATTTACCTTGGGGAGAGGTGAAATCTGACCATGACTTCCAGTCTCTAGGATTCCAGCCCTGAAGACAGGGCCAGACTCCTTGATGGGCCAGACACAGCCCCGTCTGGCTGCCCCTGCCTAGCTCTCGGGTGTCCTGTCTGCCCTCCCTGTGCCTGGTGTGGCCTGCCTGTGGAGAGGCAGGAGGAGAGGTCAGGGAAATGCCCTGGCCCCGGCAGGGCCTCGCAGGTGACGTGTGTCAGGAAGGTGTAAGTGCACCTGCTGCGGGGAGAAGGTTGGGGCTTCTGGTGGACACGTTGAATTTGAGGTGCCTGCAGCCTGAGGTCAAGCTTAGCAGAGAGTCAATGCAGCATGGTGCCGGGCCTTGGATTTTAGGGTGAGCTCAGACTCACCCACTAACTGTGGGGTCCTGTGGGGGGGCTCCTTCCCTTTCTGAGCCTCTTCTTGCTCATCTGTAAAATGGGCACCATAATTTGTGTGAGGCTCCAGTGAAGTGAAGGGCATGCAGATGTGCTGGGCACTGAAGGGTGAGTCAGCTTTGGAGGTGCTGTCCTTGGGACAGATCGGGGCTCCTCACAGGGTGGGGGATAAGGGGGTGGCATGTTGACATGGTGGCAGTGCAGAGGTGAGGGCCTGGTCAGGTAGAATGAGCTGGGTGGGACCAGACAGCCTGGGGCCTGGGAGGGGACAGGCGGGTGCGTGGAGATGCTGTCTCCCTCCCAGGTGTGCCCCTCCAGGTGAGACCTAGAGCCCCAGGATCCCACATCCACGCCCAGAGCTGACCAATGTCAGGAATGGGGATGGACACTGGGCAGAGGGTATAAAGACCTCAAGCCGAGCAGGAGAGAAAGGCGAGGCCCTTGATTAGCCCCCAAGTGCCTGATGTCACCCAGAACCTAAACTCGGTGGCATAGGAGAGCCATTTCTTCTCCCCATCTCAGTGATAGCAGTGTGTTTCCAAGGGCCCCGGGCAGAGCCCTTCCAGGCCTTTTCTTCCTTCAGCTGGCTGTTGCACCTGTGACCCCTGGCTTGTGACTCGTGACTCCCGTCTGCTTCTGTCTTTGCATGGCCTCCTTTCTGTGTCTGTCTCTATTCTTTTGTAAGGACATTTAACACTGGATTTCGGGCCTACTGGATTTTTGGAAGATTAAATGAAGGACCATATTTGCAGTGCTTACAACAGCTGGTGAGCATCAGCTGTGTTGTCAGCCTCACGTGTGTTCTCTCCTCTCCCACAAATGCCACCTTGGAAAGATGGGGGCAGCCTGGTGGAGGTGTTTCTCTTAGACACCAGCATCCAGAGGGGCCACCGGGAAATTGAGGGCAGGGTCACCGTCACCGACTTCGAGAGTGTGCCCGAGGAGGACGGGACGCGCTTCCATAGACAGGTTCGTGTGACCCTCGGGCAGGAGGGCTGCCCACCTCTCACGCCATCCCAGGGGACCCCAAGAGCATGGTGGCTGCATGCCCCAGCTGTCGCCACCTCTTCTCTGCCATCAGTCATGAGGTGAGGGTGTCAGTCCCTCTGCTGACGTGTCATGGGGTGGGTGGGCTTCCTCACCTGGTCCTTGTGTTGGTTGAGCAGGCAAGCAAGTGTGACATCCATGGCACCCACCTGGCGGGGGTGGTTGGCGGCCGGGATGCCGGTGTGGCGAAGGGCGCGAGCTTGCGCAGCCTGCAGGTGCTCAACTGCCAAGGGAAGGGCACGGTCAGCGGCACCCTCATAGGTGAGTGGTGGCCCCAAGTGGGCTGGCCTCTCTGCATGGGCCTGATGTGGAAGGAAGTGTAAGCTCAGGAGCGCTAGTGTCTCCTGACCGGAGGCTGAGTGTCCTCTGCCTGGAGGCCCAGAGGGTTAAAGCTGGCAGGCCCCGGGGGTTGCAAATGCAGATGGAGAAACTGAAGCCCTTGAGGGGCAGAGGCTCAGCCAGGCAGGTCCTTGGGCCTGTGCTCTTCCCACAGTTCTCATCTCCTTGGGAATGCGTCTTTTGTCACATTATCTTAGATTTGGATAATCCAGAGGTGACCTGAGCAAGCTTTCTCCATCTGCAGCTTGCTTACCTCTAAAACCAGGGGCTCTCTGGCTTATCAGGCTGGCTTGGTGGAGGGTCTGGCAACAGGCTTTCCAAAACTTCTGCAGGTTCTTCCAGCCAGTCCACGTGGTGGGTGTGGAGGGCTCTGGGGGCCACAGATGGGGACTCGGAGGAGCTCTGGCTTCCCGACATCCTACCGTGGCTAGACATTGAGGGAAGGGCTCCCGACACCACACCTGAGGTTGGCATGTGACAGCTGCTCAGCAGTTGTCAAACCAGCCAGAGACAGGTGCCTTGTCCAGGTCACACAGCCAGTTCCTGTGATCTCTGTGGGGACGGTTCGGGCTCTGGGCAGGGCTTGAGTGTGTCAGGCTCTGGCTCCAAGCTGGCAGAGGCAGCCCTGGCTTGTTTGCAAGATGGAGCAGGCCCAGGAGCCTCTGTCCTGAGGCTTTCCTATCGAGAGCACAGGGGTCGATGTTCCCTGAAAGGCAGGAATCAACGCCCTGACCTGCTAGTGCCCTTTATTGATTGACCTTGGCGGGCCAGTTCCCTAAGGCCAGTGTGTGTCGGGGGGAGGGCCCCCCAGCCTGGGCTTGGGAGGGCTTTCTGGGGAAGAACAATTCCCTCTCTGAGGTCCCAGTCAGTACATGAGAAGCCCCTTGGATGTTAGCTGGCACGGAGTGGGGCTCAGCAGACAAGGCTGTGGCTTTAACTCTTGCTACCATTCTCCTTTGTAGGTAATTGAGGTAAAGTGTCAAGTCTGAGCATAGAGATTTGCACACAGCAGGCGCTTTAATAACTGGCAGCAGTAATTGTGGTAGCTGTTCTCCACTTCCGTGCCCATTCCGCTCTCCTCCTCCCGGTGTGAGGGGGCCTGCCTGCTCTCCTAGGAGCTGGCTGTGGGATCCCAACCTCCACCTCGGCCACAGCCCCCAGAATGTACCAAGGCCCAGGTCCAGAGGTTCTGGGAGGTTGTCCTGGCTATGTGATAGCCGGAGCCATAGCAGGAAAGGGACACTGTCAGTTCCAGGTCTCCAGGTCACAGGCTGGCGCCCCCTGCTGGCGAGGGGTTAGAACTGCTGCTGTGAAGGGGACAGGAGACAGCAAGATCCCCAGGTTCAGCTCAGAGTGGGGGGGCAGAGTACAGCCAAGGTGGGGTGTCACGCTTTCAGGGATAGAGCACCTGTCCCTGTTTTACAGAGGGTCAGGGCATGGCCATGGAGTGGATGGTCAGGACTGGCTCCCGCTGCCTGGGTCCAAAGCTTGAGTCTGGCAGAGGGGCTTCTGAGCCAGACCCTGGAGGTGGTGGAAGACTGGAAGTCTGTGGCAGGGCCATGAAGTCCCTTCTCACTCCCCTGAGGACTATCCTTACTCTCTTGGTACCTCAGTTTTCTGGAAAGGCAGAGCCACAAGGATTTGGTGAGGGCCCTTAGGTTTGCATGTTCAGGCACCTAGAGAGAGGCTGGCAGGGAGAGTAGGTGGGGCACTGGTTGTTTATTGCTGAGGCCATTGTTGACAGGCTTCCACGAGTTTGTGTGTGTGTTGGGGGTATGTGTGAGTGAGAGTGTTAAGGAATTGGCTCACATCTTGTTCATGGGGGCTGGCAAGCCTGGGATTTGCAGGGCAGCTAGGTAGGCTAGGGATTTCGGCAGTCTGGAGTCTGAAGTCGTCCAGAGGCCGCACCCTTTCTTCCTCCAGGGATCTCAGTCTTTTCACTGAAGGCCTTTAACTGATTGGATGAGGCCCATTATGAAAGTCATCTCTGCTTCAGTCCAAGTCAGTGAGGAAATCAAAATAAAAGACAAAAAGGTCTGGGGATGTGGCTCAGTGGCAGAGTGCCCCTTGGTTTCATCCCCGATAACACACGCGCGCGCACACACACACAGAACCTTCACAGAAGCATTTAGGCTGGGTGAGCTTCAGCCAAACTTGGAGCACCAAGTTGACACAAAATGAACACTCCCACTGTGACTTGAGGGAAGGGCCGAGGAGGGATGCATGTCTCCCCAGGTAGTGGCTTTGGCTTTGTCCTCTAGGCCTGGAGTTCATTCGGAAAAGCCAGCTGGCTCAGCCCACGGGGCCCCTGGTGGTGCTGTTACCCATGGTGGGCAGGTTCAGCCGGGTCCTCAACGTCGCCTGCCATCACCTGGCCAGGGCTGGGGCAGTGCTGGTCGCCGCGGCTGGCAACTTCCGAGATGACGCCTGCTTCTATTCCCCAGCCTCGGCTCCAGAGGTAGGTGCCCAAGCCGCTGGCCCCTGAGAGGAGGAGCAGGCCGGCGTGGTGTGGGGCTGGGGGGCTGAGCTGACCTGGCTCCGGTCTCCTAGTGCCCAGGTCTCCAGGCCACAGGCCAGCGCTCCCTGCTGGTGAGGGTTTAGAACTGCCGCTAAGAAGGGCACTGGAGACAGCAAGATCCCCAGGCTCAGGTCAGAGGGGAAGCAGGGTATAGCCAAGGTGGGGGGCCATGCCCTCAGGGATGGAGGGGTATGGTTGTTGGGCTCTCAGTGCAGGAGCCAGAGGGGGGCTTGCACCCCACTGTCCCCCAGTGTGAACTACAGTGCCCCATGTAGCCAAACCTCCATGTGTTATCCTAGCCACCCTCCCCCCTGAGGGCTTCTGAATGTCCCCCCTTCTGCCCCTTCCTGGAACCTGGGGCCTCGGCTGACCCTGCCTGCTCTCCCTTGGGTGGACTGAATGGCGTCCTTAGCTTCCTTCTTCCTCCCCTGCTTCCTCCACCAGGCCATGCCATGAGACCCTGGGGGCTCAGCCTAAAGCATAGGCCAGCCCTCCCCTCTCTCCTTCCCAGAAGGGGCCTGCTACTGTCCGGCTCCACGCTTCCCCAAAGCCCCCTGGCCCTCATGACTGATCCCTGAGCGAGGTCGATGGGATTGGGAACCATAGAGAGCCCAAGACCACTGTCCTGAGGAGCAGTCGAGCGCCGTGTGGGCCTGGCGCCATCGCAGGCAGGGTCTGGGCAGTGGAGGAGCTGACAGCCTCGTGGGGCTCCCTGTCCTTCTGATGAGCACTGGCAGGGCACCCACTCTGTGTCACACTGTCTGGGTGCTGGGGGTAAGGAAGGGAAGGATTTTTGCTCCCTTTCAAGGGCTTTGGGGTCTGGCGGGGGATGTAGGGATGCAGGTGCAACCCTGCAGTATAACACAGGCCTCCCCTGGCCCAGCAGGGGCTTCCCAGCTGCTCACTTTAAAATTGCCTAAAGCCCAGCATGACTTCTCCGCCTCATCTGAGCTGGGTTTCCCCATAGCGTTTATAATACCTCGTAACTTTGAATAGTTTCCTGTTTACTGTCTTCTCCACATTAGAATGTCAGCTCCCGGGGGGCATCCAGAATGGTGCCTGACACATGGTAGGGAGCACTGGGGCATGGCGGGGTATCAGAGTTCCACTTAGGGAGTCAGATTTCCTCCCAGGAGGGGACATGTGAATGGGACTAAACAGGTATATAGGAGCTGGCCAGCCCAGCTGGGAAGGTCTCGGTCTGTTGCTGTAGCCCTTCTGTTGTCTCTGCCCCCTCACCTTTCCAGGTTATCACAGTCGGGGCCACCAATGCCCAGGACCAGCCAATGACCCTGGGGACTTTGGGGACCAACTTTGGCCGCTGTGTGGACCTCTTTGCCCCAGGAGAGGACATTATTGGTGCCTCCAGTGACTGCAGCACCTGCTTCATGTCACAGAGTGGAACATCACAGGCTGCTGCCCACGTGGCTGGTGAGTCACCACCCCATTGGCCATCCTGGCCACTATGATGCTAACAGCCCCTGGGGCAGGCAGACAGGGCCTCGAGTGCCAGCTGCGTGTTGGAGGACCACATATGAGGCTGATCTGATGGGGCTGGGTTAGTCAGCTTCCCGTCACTGTGACAAAACACCTGAGGTAGTCAGGCCTGCTGGTGCATACTTGTAATCCCAGTCCTTGGCAGGCTGAGACAGGAGGATTGTAGGTTTGAAGCCAGCCTCAGCAACTTGGTGAGACCTTGTTTCCAAATGAAAAAAAAAATAAAGTAAATAAAGGGCTGGGGTATACCTTAGAGGTAGAATGCTCCTGGGTTCAGTTTCCAGTACAACAACAGAAAAACAAGTCAAACCAAAACAAACACCTGAGATAATCAACTTAAAGGAGGAAAGGTTTATTTCAGCTTACAGAGTCAGAGATCTCAGTCCACAGTTGGCCGGCTCCATTGTTTCTAGGCCTCAGGTGAAGCAGAACATCTTGGCAGAAGGGCACAGTGGTGCATAGCTGCTCAGCTTATGGTGGTTGGGAAGGAGAGAGAGGGATTGAGAGAGAAAGCTCCACCTGCCTGTATTTTCCACCACCTGCTAGTAGTCCATTTGACTACTAATAGATCAATCCCCTGATGAGGGAGGTCAGAACCCTTATGGTCCAAACACTTCTCCAAAGCCCCACCTCTAGACATTGCTGCCCCTCCGCACATGAGCCTTTGGGGACATTTGGGGGCAGGGTGTCTTACTATCTGATTTCCACTAAGCAAGGGATTGCAGGCAGCTTAACCTCTGGAAGAGCAGCGTGGTGTGATGAGTGTGACTGGGCAGGTGTAGCCTAGTGGGAGCCCCTGATCGAGAGAGAGAGAGCACTCGAGAGCAAGCGTGCGAGCCCGGCTGCTGTGTCTCTGACTCCCCCCTCCCCCACTCCCCAGGCATCGCAGCCATGATGCTGATGGTGGAGCCCCAGCTAACCCTGGCTGAGCTGAGGCAGAGACTGATCCACTTCTCTGCCAAAGATGTCATCAACAAGGCCTGGTTCCCTGAGGACCAGCGGGTCCTGACCCCCAACCTGGTGGCCGCACTGCCCCCCAGCACCCACGGAGCAGGTGAGCAGGATGGCAGGATGGACAGGTCCAGTCTAGGGCAGGAGGCCTGAATGACCTTGACCATCTCTGCCTTTTCCCTGATATGCACAGGAGGATTGTAGCACCTTAAACACAGCCCTTGGAAAGGGCTTCCCTGCATCGTTATCATGTGCTTCTATGGAAAGAGTTCAGTGTGTTCTTTAAGGCCTCTCCCTCCCGTGAGTCTAGCGTCCCCTGGCAGATGCCTCTGTCCTTACCCAGGGCCTTGTTGCAGGTGGGCAGCTGCTTTGCAGGACTGTGTGGTCAGCGCACTCGGGGCCTACACGGACAGCCACTGCTGTGGCCCACTGCGCCCTGGGCGAGGAGCTGCTGGGCTGCTCCAGTTTCTCCAGGAATGGGAAGCGGCGGGGCGAGCGCATCGAGGTGACCTGCACCCCTCTGTGTGTCCCTACGAAAAACAGGGCTCTTGCTTTCAGGCCCCCACCAGCCCGAGCCCCAGTGCCCTCAGCGGGCCTGCCCCTCCTCTACCTCAGGTCCCCATCTGTCAGCTGGAAGGGCAGGGCCAGAGCAGGGGTGGGCTGCTGTTGGAGGGCCACACCCAGAGGGCTTCCTGGGAGACCCTGAGGGACAGCCAGTGCCTGCATGGGTACAGGAGGACAGGGCTGGCCAGGATGTGGCTGCCCGGGCTCAGCCCCCCCCAGGGTCCTTTCACTCCAGTGCTCCATGGCTCTGGGAGCTGAGAAATCTCAAACCTTCAAACACATTGATGCTGATGCTGCGGGGTGGACACAGATGTCTGGCCACTGTGTTCATGGGCAAGGCAGTGCCTGGCTGGGAGAGCACTTACAGCCTGGGATGGATCAGCAGCTATTCTTGCTGGCTTGGGAGGGTGGGTCGGGGCAGTGGGCTCAGTCCTACTGGGGACTGAACCTAGGGTCATTCTATCTCCAAGCTACGCCTCAATCTTTTTTAATTTTTGTTTTGAAACATGGTCTCGCTAGGTTACTGAGGGTCTCACTAATTTGCTGAGGCTGGTCTCGAACCTGTGATCCTCCTGTCTCAGTTTCCAAGTACTGGGATCATAGGTGTGTACCACCACATCCTGCCTGTGTCTTCATTTTGAAGCCACTCTCAGTGTCTAGAAGAACTTTTATAAAACACAGAGCAACCTGTGTGCAGAACCGTCTGCCTTGGGCAGGAGTGAGCTCTTGGTCCCTAGAAGAGCAGGAGGCAGGACGTTGAGGAGGGTTCCTGCGGCTTGGATCAGGTGCTTGGTCCATGCTTTCATGCCCGGGTATCCTGTGTTTCCTGAACCCTTTCTGAAGCAGGTTCCTGCTTCTGTCTCTGACTCCCAGGCCCGAGGGAGCAGGCGGGTCTGCCTGGCCCACAACGCATTTGGGGGTGAGGGTGTCTACGCCGTTGCCAGGTGCTGCCTGCTAGCCCAGGCCAACTGCAGCGTGCACACAGCCCCTCCGGCCAAGAACAGCATGGGCACCCACGTCCACTGCCACCAGCAGGACCACGTCCTCACAGGTAGGAATCTGGGCCCTCTCGGGGTGAGGGATTCCTCATCCTCCTGAGCACTCAGCCCCCACTGGGCCAGTCCCCACCAGCATGATCTGTCAGACTCAGGGGCCCAAGTGCCCACTGCAACCCCCAGTTCTTCCATTTCCATGCTGTGTGGCTCTGGATAGGTGGCTCTCCTTCTGTCTGAGCTTCCTTCCATATAAGAGGGATGAAGGTAGCACGAGATGGGTGGCATCTGTAGGAAGCCCCGGAGCTCTGTGAACACGTCACCAGGACAGCGGGGCAGGAGGTGCTGGGTGGGAGCAGCTCCGAGGCTGGGAATGAAAGCAGGCGGGGCCGACTTCGGCTTGATTTCCACTCTGCTGCTCACTAGGGAGTTCCTTAACAGCTCCGTGCCTCAGTAACATGGGGAGGATGGGGGAGGATGGGTGCTGGATGACATACATTCTGTTATTATTGTCGTCTCTGTTGCTTTAAAGTCCATTCTCTGATGGGCCACTCTCAAACACATGCCCAGACAGGTAGCAGGAGTCACAGCTAGGCACCTTGTATGGGAACCAGGGATGGTGCCCTCCGATGGGAGGAGGCTGGGCTGTCTTGCTTGGAGGAGCATCAGTGTCCTGGGGAGGTCTTGGAAGACAGTGGGGAGCATTTGCAGTACCTGGCTCAGGAGCTGATTCTTGATTGAGCATGTACTAGGGAGCGACTGAGGGTTTAGGAACAGGAGGGTGTGGGGCTGGGACCTGGCTCTCGGAAGAGCAGGCTGGTGCTCAGGATGGACTTGCAGTGGAAAGAGGAACCGGGTCGGCTTTGGGAATGCCTGGCAGGTCAGTCCGAGGGCATGTGCTGGTGTGAAGTGATTCAAGCCATGGACTCACTGTCTATGGGGCACATCCTAGAGTCCCAGAGTCCTAGGAGAATGGCAGCCTAGTGGTGCTGAGTGGCTTTCCCAAGGTCATGCAGCTAAGGCACAGAGAACTCCAGTGGCCATGTACCTTGCAGGGACTGCACACAAACGTCCCATTTCATCCCTGTGAGTAGGTGCTGTTACTCTCACCATTTTATAAATAGGGAAGCTGAGGCTCACTGTGGCTGAGTAACCACTATTTGAGGTTTTGTAACCAGTGTTTGACCCCAGGCCCATGGAGGAAGTCCCCTAGGTGCCCCACGCAGCCCCAAGCTAGTGCCTGAACTTCTGCCTGGTGGCTGATGGGGAAGGGGCCAAGGCTGGGGTCCTATCTCCAGATGAAGAGGAAACCATGTTTTCCCTGAGCAGCAACTAGGGCTCAGAGAGCTTGAACAACTCTCCCAAGGCCACACAGCAGGTCAGGGGCAGTTGAGCTGGAAACCCGAGTCAGACCCGCATCTTTTTTCAACCCTGAGCTGTTTCTGGGTTTCTCGAGCTTCAGATACTAACGAGATGGGGTCCAGTTTGGGACAGAAAGACAGAGGGTCCTCCAACATTCCAGTATCCGAGCTGGCCCTCCTCTACCCCAGGCTGCAGCTCACACTGGGAGGCGGTGGACCTTGGACCCCACAGGCGGCCTGTGCTGAGGCTAGGAGGGCGGCCTGGCCAGTGTGTGGGCCACGAGGAGGCCAGCGTCCACGCTTCCTGCTGCCGCGCCCCGGGGCTGGAGTGCAAAGTCAAGGAGCATGGGATCCCTCGCCCCACAGAGCAGGTGAAGAGGTGCAGGGGTGGGGGATGCCTGGGGTCTCAGAGCTACTGTATTGTTTATGCCTCTACTGTATTACCTGGGAGCCACCAGGGGGTGGGGTGGGTGGCTGATCTGTCCTGGGTGGGGACAGGCTCTCTGGCCACTGAGCTGAGACTGCAGGGGACACAGCAGAGCAGTGAGGCTGAAGGGACATGCTGGTCCAGGCCTGGGAGGCAGGCTCAGGCCTGCAGTGGATGCGGGGTCTGAAGGAGGTGCTTGCGGATGCTCCGGGTGGAGGAGTAGAGGATGGTTGGGACGGGAAGGTGGTGGCAGGTGCTTTTGGGGAAGGTGAGGGGTTTGACATCGGTGTGTGGGGCATCTGCTCGCCCCAGTGCCCTGGAAGACTGCATGGAGCAGCGCCTGTGGGTGTTGGTCAGTGCTGGCCGCTGTGCAGTGGCACTACAGCTGGGCCCAGCATCGCCTTGGCCCCCCGAGGGGCACTGGGAGGGGGAAGGGATGGCTGGGGGGCGGGGTGCCACACAGGCTGTTGCTGTACTCATGCTCTCTCTCCTGGGCTCCGGCAGGTCACTGTGGCCTGTGAGGAGGGCTGGACCCTGACTGGCTGCAGTGCCCTCCCCAGGGCCTCCCACATTCTGGGGGCCTATGCCGTGGACAACACGTGTGTGGTGAGGAGCCGTGATGTCGACCAGCAAGGCAGGACCAGCGAGGAGACCACAGTGGCCGCTGCCATTTGCTGCCGGAGCCGGCCTCCAGAGCAGGCCCCCCAGGAGCTCCAGTGACTGCCCCAGGCCTGGAGGGGCGCCTGCGCAGTGCCAGGGGCTCTACCTGCCTGGTGCTGGCTGGGGTGGGCTCCTTGTCTCACCCTGGGCCCTCCTCTGCGGTGGAGGCTGGGAAGCCCCTCCCTCACGGGGGTTTGGGCCTGGCATCCCACCATTAGTGCAGGTCGGGCTGTGCTCAGCCCCTGCTGGAGGTTCCCAATGTGTCCACACCATGGGCAGTGGCCTTCTATTGTGCCCTTATTGGCCAGGCCTGCGGTTCCCAAGCCTCCAGGGGAGGAGGGAAGTCCTGGGGTGCTGAAGTGGCCAAGTACCAGTCTGGGAAGTGCAGGTGAGGGTGTGGGAGCCCCCTGGGGTGATTAGTGGGGGCGGGGATGAGATCCAGCGTGGTGTCATGGAGCCGTGCCTCCATTCCTGCCACTGTACTCTGCTGCACCCCAGGCTCCGTCACTGCCCAGACACCTGCAAGGGGCCTTACCTTGGGCTGACTCTTCAGTTTGCAGTGGAGGGCCACATGGCACATGCCCCATGTCACCCGAGCCCCTCTACTGCCCCATATGGTGCACTGGTACCCCCACTTTATGGAAGAAGCTGGGGACCAGAGAGGGGGTGCCTGCCACACTCAGCCTGGAAGGAGTTACCAGGTTGGGCACCCCATTTTTATAGGTAACAGTGAGGCTGGGACCTGGTCCCACTGAGAGCAGAGCCTTCACCTCACCCTCTGGTTCCCAGGGGCCTTCTCCAGTGGCTGTCCCCTCCCCGAGCACTGTCTGTCCTCACCTAAGCAAGCAAATAAGCTGTATTTTGGGTCTCTCCTGTGATGCCTTTTTATAGCAAGCTTTTCCATACCTATTTTGCTTTTGTAACTTGATATTTATTCTGGGTTTTGTAGCATTTTTATTATGTGGTGACTTTTTAAAAATAAAAGCAATGTTGTTAAGACTCTGGCCTGGTCTTCACTGCTTAGGATGTTGCCTTGCAAATACACAGCACTGGCAAATTTGCTGAAGGGAGTAAACAGGTATTTGATGAGTACTGAAATGTGAAACTCCTGGTGCCTATCCTAAGAACACTGCGGAACCCTCCCCCAGCTTCCCAAGCAGTTGGGGTACCCTCATCTGGGGTCACGCCCCTTATAGCATTATGATGCTCTGCGGCCATGTTTGTAGTCAATCCCTGAACCTCCACACCCTTTCTACCCTACTCTCCCTCAGCAGTGGCCTGGTGCAGGGCTGGGCAAACAGTGAAGGTACAATCACAGGCATAAGCATGCCAGGTCCTTCTGTAAGGAGTCAGCACTTGCCTGTGCCTTGTGATTTGAGGAAGCCAGGTCTCAGATCTCTTCCTACTTTGCAAAGCATAATTACTCTGTTCAGCGCGGGGCCTTCTGGCCTCTGCTGAGGTATCACTGTCTTAGGTACCTCTATATAGCCCATGTCAGAAATAAAGGATTTGCAGCAAAGGCAAAAGTCCTCCTAAACTTATTTCTGACAGTTCAGTGTCATATGTAGAAACAGATGCTAATGGCTTGAATGCCAGAACTTACTCTGGCTCACTGGTACCCATGCTGCTGTGCAGTCCAGTTACCTCCTCCCCTCCCAGGATGGTGTGGGATCATCTGTCAGGTGGTTAGATATGCACACCCCAAAACCTCGGGACATGAAAGGAGGGAACAACTTGGTTCTTGCAGATGGTTGGCAGGTGGTCACCAGGAGTGGAGAGATTATCTGAATTAGCACATGGGTGGGAACCCACATAAGTGATATAGGACATGAGGAATGACAGACCAGACCAGACCAAGAAACCCAGCTTGACTGGAATGTGATATGGTGAGGAGGAACTCCTCAGGAGAGCTGAAGCTGTGGAAGAAATAGTTGTGGGACATGAGCCCAAGTTCTGCATCCTCACTCACGCTTTGCCATGGAGTCCTGGGACGAGGAGAGATGAGTGAAAGGCCTGGAAGACCCCTCGCCCCATTAGAGCGGCCCTCACTCAGTCAGCATAGGGGATTAGAAGGAACCACAGCACCTACTAGCACCAGGCCAGGTCCTCGGTGCCCCCACCCCATGGCCATATTCTGATACTTGTTGAAAAATGTCAGGGAGACTCCAACTCTACATTTTTGAAAAATTTATTTTATACTCTTAGAAGCTAAGAACTCTGCCACGCATGAACCAAATTTAGAATTAAGATTCTTCCCTAGTTTATCTACTTCCTTTTGAAATTTTATAAACAAGATTTTGTACACAAGAGGTAGCAGAGGAAAATTCCAGTCTGCTTGTTCCAAGCTCAAAAGGTACTGCACACACCTCGATGTTAGCAGGGAGGGTGGGGCAAGCCGGGTGTGCTCTAGGTCCTACGACTAATTCTAGCTGTCAGCGACCATGCGAGTCCATGGGAGGGTCCCGGGCAAACTGCCCGCTGGGATGCTCACCTGTTGGTCCCAGGATGCCTTCAGGGACAGGACAGGCCATCCCAAGGTGGGCCTGGGCCAAGGGATGTTCTTGAGAACATATAGCATTGAGTCAATTGTGCAATTCCTGCTCGATTTGCAGACCATTGTGAAAGATTATAAAAACATCTTCATCCAAAAAATTGGCAGTAAAAATGACAAATCTTCCAAGGCAAGCCTGTCACAATTGTCACTTGTGGTACTACATTAAAAAAAGTCCTCAGCAGGTTCGTTGACTGCAGCCGTTGGTAATGAAGTGGTTACTGGTGAAGTGGAATCAATGCTCATTGCAGCAACAACATAACAAAATGAACCAAAGCTAGAGTGAGGTGCTGGGATCTTGACGCAGCTTTACAGGAGGACAGCAGGTGCAGGGGGTGGAAGGCGTTGTTTCCATAGGAAATAAGGAGACTAGAAGTGGCAATTTCACTCCTGAACTTAGGCTCCTGAGAGTGCAGTTGCCGGCAATGATATCCTACCATATATCATCACCAGCATTTCAATGCATGTTCCACACAATCTTTTGAGGATGGGTGTGGAGAGGTGAGGGTAGGGAAGGAAAACAGTAGGCCATGGGGTATTCAGAATCAATTTTCGAATATCACATTCAAAATTGCAAGAACACCAGAACATACTAGATTGCTGTTCACCTCTGCTTCTCTGGGGGCCCAGCTGTGCTCTTAACTGCTGGTGGCCCCTCCATCTTCTCTATTTGACAAAACCCATACTAGCCTATGGTAAGTTACAGAGTCACAAAGTGAAGCCTGACTGCTCAGGAACTTCCACGGTTGACAGTAAAATGAAAAGGTTATTCAAAGTGCCCAGCAGTGAAAACTGTCTGCCCAGTCACATGTCCCCACTGCAAAAGCAACCACAAAGGCACTTTGGGGCTGGCTGCGCCTCTTTGACTTGGCAAATCTAATGGACAGTGGCAACCTGGCACTTCCTAAGGTTCCCCTAGTCCCGTGCACGGTGAGTTGAAAATAAGGCAGAACATGTAACTAAAGGCAAGACAGGGCTGAAAATGTGAGCAATTTAAAAGACAGAATGTACCAAATATGAAATGCAAAATGCTCCGCCCCAAAAGGGAGCTGGCATCTAACCTGAAATGAGTGAGTGATGCTATGCTTAGGAAATACAACTCAATGGATAGGTATCCAATTGCTTTCTAGTTACTTCAGGGGAAGTAAGTCTTAAACCTTGCCTTTTCAGAAAGTACTGACTAGTCATGTTGAGGAGAAACAGTCTCACATTCAGTTTGTGCATTAGAATTATGATGCAACTCACAAAGCAGTATCTCCCAGTGTGGATGCTTAACTCCACATACAACCAACATAAAGGGCATCCATAATTACGTTTTAGGCAAAAGCAAATGATTGCAGATCACATGATTTAAGACTACAGTTTATTCAATATGTCTCCAAGCATTAAAAAGGTAATTTTATAAAGTAGAACTCAATAAAATTATATACTAAAGTGCTTCTTATTTTGCTGTTATTAAAATTTGTTTTGGGAACAACTCATAACTTCTTTAGTGACTGATGTCAAAGAATATACTTTTGGAGAACATGGCATTTTTTTTTATTGCTCTTTTCAATCTTAATCATATCAGAAAATACCTTAAAGAGCTTAATAATTTCCTAATTTTTGATCTTGGTAATATTTCATCAAGGTCCATGCTTTTGCCCAGGGCTCTCAACCAGACCCACTGGAAATTCTATACAAGAGGGAGACATATTAAATACAAAGGTCTGTATAAACTGAATTCTTTAACTACTATTTTACAATGAAAAAGAATTTACCACATATCTTTACATCATTTTTAACTGGATGTTCCTATTCAATGTTACTGCAAGATTAAAACTTGCTCCCACATACCTAAAGGCAGCTTGCTTTTTTTCTTAAAATACAAAAACCAAAGGAATTTCTTTTGTGGCATCATAGAGAAAACACCTTTACCCTCACTTTTGCATGTTCATGTAAGAAGTCTGCCATCAGCTCTATTTCCTAAAATCTCCAAGAAATGTGGGTTGGCGTATAGACTGTGCCACGGGCAGCTGAGACCTGGGTCCTCTGCCGCCACAGGCCCAGCCTTCTCATGCCAAGAAAGGCTTCCCTTAAGAATCGCCCTCCAGAGTCGCGGCAGCTCTCCCAGGACAGTCTCTAGGCTCTCTGAAGGGTTTCGAGGATGAGATTCTGGTTTCCAAAAGGCACTGAGCATCCAGGCCTTGTCAAGTGCTGGGAACTCTCCTCTAAGGATCAACATCGTCAAGATCAGTTCTTAATTCACCTATCATCATGGGAGATTCTGAACCCTGTGAAAAAGAACAGGAAGTTAAAGTTCGGGAAGGAAGTTTTCTATACTGACTTCTTATTTGGGACCTGTAATTTAAACCTGTCCTCCTACAGCAACTCAATCTCATGTTTACTAAAGGGTAATGACATACAATGGTGACTACAGTAGCTTCTACTTGACAACTCATGATCATACAAGATGCTTCACCTCTGTGATCTCATTTGGTCCCTGAAACAGCCCACGACTTGCCTAATGCCACAATTCTCCACAGCCACACAGGCAGGCTCTTATTACAATTCCAAGTGATTAATGGGGCTGGATGTCACTGACATCTGCTTTGAGCCAGGCACTGTACTTAGCAGATATGTTCTGGGTCATTGCTGGGTATTCTGTCTGTTACCAACTGTGTGGCTTTTGCTTTATATACTTAACAAATACTTGTGAAGATCTATCACAAGCCTTGAGACTGATCTAGCTGGGAATGGGAGAGGAGAAGGGACAATCTCCTTGTGGAAATGACAGTTACACTGAGTGCAAGGTTAGACAGGATAGTGGGAAGGGCCTGAGGTGGAAGAAACAAAACACATTTGAGAGACGAAAATTTAGAGACTGTCAGAGGGAAAGGTATATGGGGCCAAATCAAGTAGGACTATGTGGAGAAGTCTAGCCTTTAGCAGCAAAGGAAGACAACTGAAAGGTTTCAGCAAGGGAACTAGGGAAAAGAGTGGAGGCAGGAATTTTTATAGAGGGAGGTCCTAAAACTAAGGTGTCTAAGACAGACCAAGAGATGGGCACACGCTGTTTAAAAGGTCTGTGGACCATGGCGTACATGGGAGCTGCTGGGAGGACACCTAGTATGCCCAGGCTCAACACGGCACACAGGTGTGCTGTGTATGAGATGAGAAATCTGATGGGAGCACCAACTTCAGTGGGGAGGTGAGGAGGGGGTGGGCATGTTTGAGTTTGCGGCGTCTTTGTGGCGAAGCAAGTGCAGATTCAGGAACAAGAGCTATATGTTCATGTCTGGAGCTCAGAAGCCCCATGGTGGTAGGAGGAAAGCACTGAGCAGAGGACAGTAGGACACAGAATGGAGACCTGTGGGACATTTACTGGGGGCCTGGTAAGAGTCGGAACTGGGAAGGAATTTGAGAAAGAACAGCCAGAGGGATCTGAGGAAATCTAGGAGAGTGAGGTACTACGGAAGGTACAGAAGAGATTGTTTTAAGAAGGGAGAAGAGGCCGGGCGTGGTGGCGCACGCTTGTAATCCCAGCATTCGGAAAGCTGAGACCGGAGGATCTGGGTTTGCGGCCAGCTTCAGCTACCTAGTGAGGCACTCTGCAACCTAATGAGACCCGGTTTCAAAATAAAGAATAAAAAATAGGGCTGGGGTATAGCTTGGAGATAGAATGCCCCTGAGTTCAATCCCCAGTACCGCAAAAAAAAAAAAAAAAAAAAAAAAAAAAA